>RJVU01015140.1:3665630-3677349 GCA_003731715.1 Anabarilius grahami
TTATTACTTTTAATACAAATACACTTTTTTGAGCTAATGAAACGTTACAGTTACTTGTAAATAATGAAAATATTTACAATGCAAAAAATAGTAATATTATTAATAGTAATAATAGTAAATATGATATTAATGCCAATTTTGTTGTTGTTTGTTTGGATTTGGGGTGAAATTTAAAATTATTTAATTTCTTCACCTGGTAAAGTGAAATTGTAATCGATTTTTAATTAATTTAGTCTTACAAGCAATTAAGCAGATATCATTTTTAAGAGACCAGACTTATTTGACGTCTCTTTTGTGTTGTTTTGTTGTTACCCAGGAGAAGTGGAGTCTCATTCTTGCTGTTCATGTTGTGTGGAGATGCTCCGTGTTGGAGAAGAACCTTCACATTCTCCACATGTCCTGCTTGAGAAGCCAGAGTCAGAGCAGTGTCTCCATCGGCCGTCATCTCCTCCATGCTCAGCTCATAGGATGCTGTCCAGGACAAAAGATGCCCAGTAACACTGCCTTATTAGCTGATAGTCACTCATTTGTTTGTACTTTAACACAGACACATTGCGTCTGCTCACCCAGGAGGACGAGATCCAGCACACGGGCATCTGGCTGGACAGACGCCCTGTGCATCGGAAGCCAACCTCTGCTGTCTCTTTCTTTATAGGCATCGCTGTACTTGTGCAGTGTCCTTAGTGCAAACACATCACCTGGATAATATTACAGCACATGCGGAATATCAAGCCATTGCCTAATCAGAGCATTGATATTTCGATAAAAGTGCTCATGTATGAATTACCTTGTTTTATAGCAGATAAAATCTTCAGGTTTTCATCACTGGCTGTTTCTAAAGTGCTAAACGAGGCAAAGAAATGTGTGAGAGTAAAACAATTATGTTTGAAATAAATAAATACTGAGCATTGAAGATGTTTGTACCTTAACGGTTCATTCAAAACAGAGAAACTGCAGGTATCTTGGAGGCTCATTTGAATAGCGATCTCAATGAGCTGATCTTCATCCATTTGTTCCATGTAGTCCACTGTGTTTCAGAGGTCACAAGGATGTACACACAAACAAAACTCAAATCCCAAAGAGAAATTCAGTCATGCAGATGGATTATAAAACTTGTGCTAATTCTACTTTGCTTTTAATGTAACTCTGTCCTGAAAGGTTATCAAAAACTATCAGAAGAAATGTCATGCTCCACACAGTGCAGCAAAACACCGACTGAGTTTGTTTTTGCATGTCCTGAGGGATATATTTAGTCCTGACCCGCTTTCTCTAGACACTTTGAGAATGCGGGTCGCTCTGACATTAGGCAAGAGGGTTTGAGTTCCCTCACGTGGAGCGGCCCACAAACACACACACTGTTTAGTTTGCTTTCTTGAAGCTTAAACGATATTAAAAACTGCTGATATGAATACACATTACCTGAATGAGTGTTTCATGATGTTTAGCTTTAATATGTGTGTTTTTATACATATATTTCATCTGTAATGTGCAGGTAACTGTTGCCCATATTTAGTCTTTGAATGAAGTCTTCGAACCAAATAAATTTGACTGATTTGTGTTATTGTTCTTGTGTGTTAATTGTTCTTGAACATCTGCCTTTTACAATGCAGAATTGTTTCGTTTTGCACTCAATAAATTTCACTTAAAAAATTTAAGAAACCACTAAAATATGGAATGTTATGGAATGTTATGGAATGGATTCACTCAAGTGATCAAGTGTTATGTTTTAATCATGGATTCCTGAGTTTCAATCCCACTATTGTTTGTTAAATAGATTTTTTATCTTAATTCATGCTGTTGCTAAACAGAACATCAACCAAATAGAACCATCTCAAATGTCACAAAGTCTGTGGCTCAGCAGTTCATCACCTGCCAATCATACATGGAGTTCTTGGTTTAAATACCACAATTGCTCAAAGTTTTCCATCATATAACATAAAGCGCTCAAGAAAAACTCATCCAAAACACTTTTTGCCTTGACAGGTTCAATGGCTCAAGTGATAAAGCATTAGACTTGGAGTCTTGAGTTTGAATCCCACTATTGATTTTGTTCAATTGTTTTAATTAATGCTGAAGCTGAACTGAAAATCAACTGAATTGAAGCAGTTCAGACATCACAAACTCTGTGATTCAGTGGTTAATCACTTGCCACTCATATAAAGAGTTCTCAGTTCAAATCCTGCCATTACTAATTTTTTTTTTTTTTTCATAGAAAATAAAGCACTCAATAAAACTCAAGCCAACACACACGTCTGTATCTCAGACTCAGTTGCTCAGGCAATAAAGTGTTGTGTTTTAATCTTGGATTCACAAGTTCAAATCCCCTTTTACATGCGTTTAATTGTACTTCCAACATGTTCCAAACACCAGTATGGCTTGTGAAAGCCAATATGGTGCAGTGGTTAAGCACACATTGGTTACAAATAAAACTGCAATAAAGAAAAGAGTTCAAATCCAACAACTGCCAAACTTTTTCCATCATAAAACTCAAAGTTCTCCATAAAACTCCATCCAAAACACCCATCAAATTCTTTAAAATTGAGTCAAGAGCCCTACGGCTCTATATACTATAACAGTCACACAATCTAAAAGACTCATAAGCCTACATTTTATTGTAGTAACATACAATTTCTATATGCTTCTAAAACTGTACATGGCCTACAATATATTGATGAGGGGCCATCATATGGTCTTACCTGTAGTTATAGCATTAAAAAAATACAAATATTATAGTAGATTTTTATAAGGGAAAGTACAAATCAAGAGCTTTAAAGGGTTAGTTCACCCAAAAATGAAAATTCTGTCACATGAGAATATTTTTGGTGCGCCAAAAAAAAACAAAATAATGACTTATTTAGTGATGGCCGATTTCAAAACACTGCTTCGGAGCGTTATGAATCTTTTGTGTCGAATCAGCGGTTCGGAGCGCCAGTCACGTGATTTCAGCAGTTTGGTGGTTTGACACGCGATCCAAATCATGATTCGACACGCTGATTCATAACGCTCCGAAGCTTCCTGAAGCAGTGTTTTGAAATCAGCCATCACTATATAAGTCGTTATTTTGTTTTTTTTGGCAAACCAAAGATATTCTCGTCACTTTATAATATTAATATTGAACCACTGTACTCACATGAACTGATTTAAATATGTTTTTAGTACATTAATGGATCTTGAGAGAGGAAATGTCATTGCTGGCTATGGAGGCCTCACTGAGCCATCGGATTTCAACAGAAATATCTTAATTTGTGTTCCGAAGATTAACGAAGGTTTTACGGGTGTGGAACGGCATGAGGGTGAGTAATTAATGACAGAGTTTTCATTTTTGGGTGAACTAACCCTTTAAAGTCTGAATCTTCTTAAATAATGGGACAGGCATACTTTAGTTTAGATGAATAGTTTATCCTATTCATCATTAAAAAAAAATTAAATAAATCTTGCCAACTAATCTAGGAGAGAACTGTATTATTAATGGACGGGTGGAAAACTGCACTTCAGGGCAAAACTAGAGGACACCAAGGTGTAACTTTTTGTATATGTGTGTAATTGATACATAAGCCACGTTTATTTGAACGTTTAAGACCATATTTAATTAAATTAGACTATTTAATATCCCTAATAATGTTTTTTATTATTATTGTAACTGTAATGATTGTTTTATTGACGTCTTTCCGCGGTTGAAGCTGAGACTTTGTTTTATAAATGTTTTTCACTTCGTGAGAAAAGTGTCAATTTCTTGATCTCACGCTGAATGCGTGAATATTAGCAGCTTATCTATTCCTGATATGTGGCACAGGAAGGGCACACGATGTAAACAGGAACTTTGTTTTCTAGTTGTTGGGGTTTTTTTTTTACCGCAGGCATGAGTAGCGGTTTTCTGTAATATAGATAGGGTATAGAACTCGATTTGTGGCTAAATCATGATATTTTCATTTGTGCTTGTAGCTACTGGTGCATTTGGGTGCTAGCATCTCCATCTAGTTTTTTACACTACACAAAATCAACTACAAATAAAATGTTCGTATTTGTAAAATATTAAACATCCATATTTAAGGATTACAAGATATGTATTTATTTGTTTATTTATTATTTCCCTTTTAAGGATTGCAAAATACCAAAGGTGCTTAACACGCTTCCGTCACACAAATCACTCCGTGTGAAATCGAAGAAACGGAAATCGTTCCTAGTGCGCAAATACGTTCTACCATTTTTAAGTTATATATTTAATAAAACAATATGCATAGTTACTAGTTTAAAAAGATACATTAACTAGTGGTAGAAAAAAAGATACCATTACTTTTTCTGAGAAAAAAAAAAGATGTACCATTAAATAGACAATAACTGTCTGAATAAACCTGTAGTCAAACAAAAAAGAGTCTGTAATTATTGCAAAAGCGGAAACTAGAAAGAATCAAGCAGCCACAAATGGTTAAGCAATGACTGCCTGAGCCTATACCCCAAAAACCCTCTTCCGACCCCACCTACCTACGCGGCACACGCAGTCTCAACAAGTTCGGACTGGTGTAGAGAAACTTCGTGTAGTACTTTGTTCTTTCACACTGTGATTTTTTACGGCAATACTTTGTATTGCTGCAGCGCATCTGTGCTGTACAGACTCTTATTATTATCTGTTACATGTTGCGTTGATTTCTTAAGCGTTTTAAGAATGAGTGAAGCAGAAGATGACAATCCTGAGCTGGACTCAGAACCAGAGGAGGGAGACCTTGAGATGTGTTTAATGACTGAAGTGGGTGAGTTCGGCGTCTTTACATCAATTTATCGCAGGATTCAGAGGCTAACATTTTATTTTACATTTTATGGCCAACAAATTATGTTCTAAGAACGTTTTTCTAACGTTCCATTGAAGTTATGAAAATAAAACATCATCAGTTTTTTNTATAGGCCTATATATATATATATATATATATGTTTTAAAAAATTCTCATTCCGTTTTATCATTCTGCAAACATTTTGGGAATGTTACTTTTGAACATTCTCTGAAACAACTAGTAACATTCAAAAAAATGTTACACGTACGCCCAACGTTCCAACTTTGAACGAACGTTCTATTGTGGTTTCTGAAAGTTCGAAAAAACCTTGCCAGAACGTTAGCTACATTTCTGAGAACTTTATCTATCGAGAACGTTATCTAAAGCTCCCTGTTAGCTGAGGGTCACACTTTTAGTTTCTTTTTCAGTGCAGCGGGTGTGGTGAGCTGGGATCAGAAGTCGTATTTCAGAGCTAAAAAGGCATAAATAATATACTCAAACTCGTTCAGTTCCAGAGAATACATAATAAAATGTGACTTGAGCTCATTTGCATATGCCAGACTAAACAAAACGACCTAACCAGAAAGACAAGTTGCACACTTCACCTTCATTCGGCTACTTTTGATTCAGATTAATCGCATGCATGCGTTTTATGAAGGCTTGTGTTTTGTGTGTCTATAATAATGCTCAGTTATGTCAGTACCTTTGCACTACTTTTGATTGTGTTGCACAAACATGCTATTAAAAATGGTCCCCGTATTTTAATTAATAATGTATGATGATATTCATTCATTGCACAGATACACGTGTCTGAAACATGCACCAGCCCTCTGTGTCAGCCCTGCTGCTCTGTTTATGGACAGTTTTTATTCTTAAGCTGGAATAAGTTTGTGTGGTGGAGGCGTTATTCGTGGGCCAGATGAGTTTTCCTTGTACAGGCTGTTTGGTCGTTGCTATGGATATTTTCCACCCAGTGAAGCAACATCTGTTTTAAGTTAATATTTCCCATTATGCTTTGCTCTCTGGTTGGATTGTTTTGGTTGGGTTTTCCCTTCACTGTGAGTAAACATTAAATCAGAGAATTCCAAAGTGTTCACATGCCGTGTGTAATTTAGTTTGAGGGTAATAATGTTTAATGCTTTATGTAATACCCGTTGAATTGATTATGTAAATCAATATTTAAATATGTAAATGTATTACAACTTGTTAGTTATCATTGGCAAGATTCATATCTGATCACAGGAAGGTGTGATTCACCTGCTGAATGTTTACTTTAATAGTCTGTATTATGCTTTTTCCCAGATTATGTTCAACAGGTGCCAACATACAAATCTAGAGCAGATGGTGAAGTTGTGCCAAAAGTGGAACGGGTTTGTTTCCTTTCTGTCCACCTTGATAAAGACGAATCTAGAATAATTTTAGTACAACTTTATTACACAAAAACACACACATGTTACAAATCTCAATGTTTATTAGTGAGGCATTTAACGGAATTAATTCAGTAGTTCAAAACTGTTTATTAAGGGCCTTTTCAGTACTTTTGCATTACTAAATGGAGATGATTTTGCACTTCCTGTGACATCAGTTTGTTGTTTGCAGGCTGATTTCAATGGTAACCCTGACTCGCTGTTTTTCAACGATGGAAAGAGAAGGATTGACTTTGTTTTGGTCTATGAGGACGAGTCTAAAAATGCATCAGACAAAAAAAAAGGCTCAGTTTATAGGAGAAGAGTAAGTCAAGGTCACAATATTAATTTACTAATCTTCTTGACTAACATAAACTCTTGATTCTTAACCTAAACAATAACATTAATTCTTCAAGTTGAGATGAAACGGAAGTAGCGACAGATCTTTTCTTCTGCATTGTGACATACATCCGAGTAGGGCTGTCACAATTCCTCGATTAAATTTGAGTACTCGATTTAAAGCAAAAAATAAAATAAAAAATCCTCGATTGGAATTCAAAATACTGGAAGTGGCACATATTGCAGACGAGAATCCATGAACCGGATTATTAGACCGTTTTCTAAGGCTGCACAATGTATGTACCATTTAAAAACCATATTATATTATGAGTACATGGGTTGTTTATGTTACACACATATATATATACAGTACAGTCCAAAAGTTTTGAACCACTAAGATTTTTAATGTTTTTAAAAGAAGTTTCGTCTGCTCACCAAGGCTACATTTATTTAATTAAAAATACAGTAAAAACAGAAATATTGTGAAATATTATTACAATTTAAAATAACTGTTTTCTATTTGAATATATTTCACAAAGTAATTTATTCCTGTGATGAAAAGCTGAATTTTCAGCATCATTACTCCAGTCTTCAGTGTCACATGATCCTTCAGAAATCATTCTAATATGCTGATCTGCTGCTCAAGAAACATTTAATGTGTACAATTGTACAAAATATTTGTGTACAATATTTTTTTTCAGGATTATTTGATGAATAGAAAGTTCAAAAGAACAGTGTTTATCTGAAATCTAATCTTTTGTAACATTATAAATGTCTTTACTGCCACTTTTGATTGATTTAATGCATCCTTGCTGAATAAAAGTATTCATTTCTTTAATTTCTTTTCAAAAAAATAAAAATAAAAATTCTTACTGACCCCAAACTTTTGAACGGTAGTGTATAATGCTACAGAAGCTTTGTATTTCAGATAAATGCTGTTCTTTTGAACTTTCTATTCATCAAGGAATCCTGAAAAAAAAAGTACACAACTGTTTTCAACATTGAAAATAATCATAAATGTTTATTGAGCAGCAAATCAGCATATTAGAATGATTTCTGAAGGATCATGTGACACTGAAGACTGGAGTAACGATGCTGAAAATTCAGCTTTGCATCACAGGAATAAATTACTTTGTCAAATATATTTAAATAGTACATATTTCACAATATTACTGTTTTTTACTGTATTTTTTATTAAATAAATGTAGCCTTGGTGAGCAGACGAAACTTCTTTTAAAAACATCAAAAATCTTAGTGGTTTTGGACTGTACTGTATATATATATATTATGTATTTAAACAGTGTTGTTCTATAAAACCATATGATTACTTGATTTCGATACTCGTTATTATGTATTTTAAGCCATTTTAAAGGCTATTGTTTGCTTAGGCCTACTTTTATTGACACAAAAACAATATTGATTACTCGATTAATCAAAATAATCGTCCGATTGCTTGATTACCAAAATAATCATTAGTGACAGCCCTACATCCGATTATAACACTTGTGGGGGACTTGCATTCTATGCATCGGTTGTTGATTGGATGTTTAGATGTGGGCGTGGCACTCAAAATACTGTAGACGGAGTTTAAGTGCACTAAATAATAGAAGAATTCCTTTATACGTTATCAGAGAAAAGTCTGTCACCAAACATTATGAGGTAAAAAAAAAGTAAAAATGAAACTTATGCATGTATTTATAGTTACTGTTTTGTTGTATTTTATAGTGCCTCAATGTTGTTATTGTTGTTGTTTCTCTTCTTTTAAATAAACCTATGATCATTAAAAAATAAAATAGATAAGGTGTGTTTATATTTCATGCCAACTTTAACTCTAAATGGGTAAAAAATCTTGAAACTTGTCCCAAAAAATAGTGATATTTTACCCATATTTTGTGAGATTCACACTCATACTAAAAACCTTAATCACTAAACCTGACGTTTAACTCAAGCCACTCATTCATACACACCAAAAGCAGTGAGTTTTATCGCTCTTTTTTCTCATTTATTCTCTAGCAAAGACGAAGAGAGTGTTTTGAAGGAAACCTGATGGAGATTGGTGTGGAATTGGAGGCGACACAATCCGTAAGTTGTTTAATCGCACATTTAAATAAGACTTCTTGTAGAGACCCCAGTTCCTCTTTCTTTATTGTCATTCTTGTCCTTCATTAACGCCTAGATTATATAAGTAAATATGGACTTCTAAGGAAGGATAGAGCAAGTCCTGTCTTAACCTGTTGATCTGATCTGCAGGAATGTTATTGTTATAGACGAAGGCACGTACACCTTCCTGTAGCGCTGATGAGAGAGTTTCCTCTCTGGCTGTGTTTTGCAGGTGATAGATGAGAAACTTTTCTTTGTGAAAGTACACGTGCCTTTTGATGTGCTGTGTTTTTACGCTGAAGTCCTGCATATCAAACTGCCCATCCAGCCCAATGATCTGGCCCCACAATCATCCGCGTACAACTGCTTCACCAAGTACTTCTACCCCAGCGAGGACGTCATTGCCAAGGAGACGGACTTCTTCACGGCCCCCTTCAGGAAGGATCAGCTGAACTGTTTTTATGAGAAGGACAAAGAGAAGTTCTTCACGCCTGCCATGAGGAGCAGAATGGTGCGTTGAAAGTCTAAGAGTCGCTCGCACTTTACCTTCGTCTGTCTCTTACTGATATGCCGTCGATTACAGGCGTACTACATCCTCAAC
Organism: Anabarilius grahami; assembly: GCA_003731715.1. Taxonomy (NCBI): domain Eukaryota; kingdom Metazoa; phylum Chordata; class Actinopteri; order Cypriniformes; family Xenocyprididae; genus Anabarilius; species Anabarilius grahami. The sequence goes on from RJVU01015140.1 coordinate 3,674,843, forward strand.
CGAGCTTCGTATGATGTCAAAGGAAACATGAAGAAGTTTGGCTTCTCCAAACTGATCAACGGAGGCGTGTACAAAGATGCATATCCGTTACATGATGTAAGTGACTTTTTAAGGCAAGGTGAAAATATCATCATACTTTCCCCAGTCACAGTTAGGGTTATTATAGTTTACTAAAACTACTTAAAATATTTGTGTTAATTGAAATTGAAACTTAAAATTAAATTACATGAAAAGCTTAAGCTAAATGAAAATTAAACTAAATGTTTGCATAGTTTAAGCACAAAAAATACTAACTGGAAAAAAAAAACTACAACTGAAATAAAAATAAATTAAACCTAAATCGTGATATAAAAAAAACACTAAAAGGTATTTTAAAAATTTTAAAATGATACATAAAATTAATCTGAAATGTAAGAAAACAGAAAAAAAGAAAAGCTCATTCAAAATATTAATGAAATCTATAATAGTGTATATATACATATTAACTGTCTAAATAAATAATTAAAATACAAGGTACTAGCTAAATAACTAAATACATTTGATTACATTAATTAATAAAACTATTAAAATAAATCAATTAAATAAAAAATATTTAAATGCATATCAATAAATAATACAATAATAATAAATATTATATTGTATAATGTATAAATATAATTAATATATTAATATAATAAATATAAATAAGTCAGTTATAAAAAATATTAAAACAGTGCAATACTATGGTAGTGAGTAGAAAAAAAAAAGTTTAAACTGGATGTTGTATATGTAGAGTAACAGAGGTGATGCATGAGTACTTTACTGCAGTATTAAATTATCATTAATGTGCTTTTTGCTGGTGTTTTTGTGATTTATGTAACAGTGCAGATTTAATGTGAAATCTAAAGAGCCCAATTGCCCCAATGAACGATTTCTGCTTTACAACGAGTGGGCGAATCCCAAGAACTTCTACAAGATGCAGCCGCTGGACCTGATCAGGTGTGTTGAATACGTCTGTTTGTGTCATAAGACTATTGCATTCATGCAGTTTGTGTTTTTAGTTTTCAGTTTAGTTTAATAATAATGCAAAGTTCATCAATTATGAAACAACTTTGTTTCAGCTATAAAGCAGCTCTACTGAAGACAGTTCAGTTTAGTTAATATGCACCTCTATTTTCAGGAAGTATTTCGGTGAGAAGATCGGCATTTATTTTGCCTGGTTGGGTTTCTACACAGTCATGTTGTCCCTCGCTGCTGCCGTCGGACTCGGCTGTTTCATATACGGATACAAAACCAGAGAGAGCAGCACATGGAGGTACAGCACTCTCATAACATGATGCTGTTATGCTCTGATACAGTTTACACTGCTTGTAATGCACTTACAATGTACTTTGACTGATTATGACTCTGTTTGTTCAGCAAAGAGGTGTGCGACCCTCAGATTGGTGGACAAATTGTCATGTGCCCACAGTGTGATCAGGACTGTCCGTACTGGAGGCTGAACATCACGTGTGAGTCCTCTAAAGTGAGTAGTGCTTTTGTAGGCCAAAACCCAGAAACTAGCATTTTAGCACTTCCTGGCTCCATTGTTCTGAAGTCAATAGCCATGTTTCCATTGAAAGCTACAACTTTAACTTGCGTGCAAAATTGGAATATCGCATAAACATTTGCGAATAAATAACAATTTTCATTCCATGTGTACAAGAGAACAAAATCGTAACTTCCTGGAAAATGGGCACAAAATACCTGCAACCAGTTGTTGCAGTCGAGGAAGCCACTGTGGCTCTTTTTTCATATATCATAAATAACTAAATGCAATAATAAACGCTGTCGTATTATCTTGCGTTTGGATGCTGGTGTTTGGGAATGCAATTGTGTGAGACACTTCTTGGAGGTCATTATTCCCAACCATTTTGATGACAGATTGGTCTCAGGCATTTCAGAATGACCAAACCAACATTTAAGATCTTGATGAGCTTGTAATCACGACTTCAGAAGTGGGAATTATCAAATTTCAGATCACACGTGAAGGCAGCATAAATGTCATCAAGTCAAACAGGTAAACTCATCTACTCACTAGTCGCTTTTATAGATTATAATTGACGCTATGAGTTTACCAATCATCGATTGGCTCTTTTATTTAGAAGGCGGGACTTATTCCGCCATGTTGCGTGTTGCACTTTCTGCCATTCATACTATAAGTAATATGAGTGCACCATCTTTGTATATCTAAAGTCTTTGATTGAAGTCATGTGACTGTGGTGTAGTTTGTTTGTAGCCTATGTTTAGATTTTAAAGGGGACCTATAATGCCCCTTTCACAAGATGTAATAAAGTCTCTGGTGTCCCCAGAATGTGTCTGTGAAGTTTCAGCTCAAAATACCCCACAGATCATTTATTATAGCTTGTCAAATTTGCCTCTGTTTGGGTGTGAGAAAAAACACACTGTTTTTGTGTGTGTCCCTTTAAATGCAAATGAGCTGCTGCTCACGGCCCCCTTTCTAGAAGAGGGCGGAGCTTTAACAGCTC
>RJVU01015140.1:3679647-3692164 GCA_003731715.1 Anabarilius grahami
AGACCGGCTCGACACGAAGGCTATAGTATCTAGCGAACGTGTTAGGTGTCGCCCAGCCCGCAGCTCTACAAATGTCTGTCAGCGAGGCGAGCCGAGCCAGTGCCCGGGAGGATGCGACACCTCTCGTGGAGCATGCAACCTGAGCGGGCAGGGCACGCCTTGAGCTTGGTAAGCCAAGGCGATGGCGTCCACTATCCAGTGGGCCATCCTCTGCGTGGAGACAGCCTTTCCCTTCTGCTGGCCTCCATAACAGACAAAGAGCTGGTCTGAGGTCCTGAAGCTTTGGGTTCTGTCTATGTACAGTCGCAAAGCACGAACTGGACAGAGCAAAGCCAGGGCTGGGTCTGCCTCCTCCGAGGGCAGCGCTTGCAGGCTCACTACCTGGTCCCTGAAGGGAGTGGTAGGAACCTTGGGCACATAGCCAGGCCGGGGTCTCAGTACCACGTGGCTGTCACCCGGCCCGAACTCTAGGCACGATTCGTCGACCGAAAATGCCTGCAGGTCCCCTACCCTCTTGATGGAGGCCAATGCAACCAGCAGCAAAGTCTTCATAGACAGAATCTTTAAGTCTGCTGACTGCAAGGGCTCAAAGGGAGCATTCTGGAGTGCTCTCAGCACCAGAGCAAGGTCCCAAGAGGGTATGGAGGGGGGTCGAGGAGGATTTAACCGTCTCGCCCCCCTAAGGAACCTGACGACCAGGTCGTGCTTACCAACGGACTTGCCATCTATGTGGTCGTGATATGCGGAAATAGCAGCAGCATGAACTTTGGGGGTGGAGGGGGACAGCCTGCGCTCCAACCCTTGCTGCAAGAAGGAAAGCACGACACTGATCGAGCATCTTCGGGGGTCTTCTCGGCGAGAAGAGCACCACTCGATGAACAGGTTCCACTTCAAGGCGTAAGCACGTCTCCTAGACCAGTGGTTCTCAAACCTGTCCTGGGGACCCCCCACCACCGCACATTTTGCATGTCACCCTCATCTAACACACCTGATTCAAGTCATCAGCTAATTAGTAGAGAATGCAAGAGTAGAATTGGGTGTGTTAGATTAGGGAGACATGCAAAATGTGCAGTGGTGGGGGGTCCCCAGGACAGGTTTGAGAACCACTGTCCTAGACGGTGCACGTGCCGAAGTGATGGTGTTAAGTACTTCGGGGGGTAAGTCACCTAGAACCTCCGCGTCCCGTCCAGGGACCAGACATGGAGTTTCCAGAGGTCTGGACGCGGGTGCCAAAGTGTGCCCCGTCTCTGAGAAAGAAGGTCCTTCCTCAGAGGAATGCGCCAGGGAGGGGCTGTCGCGAGGAGTGAGAGTTCCGGGAACCAGGTCCGGTTGGGCCAATAGGGCGCAACTAGCAGGACCTGCTCCTCGTCCTCTCTGACTTTGCACAAGGTCTGTGCAAGTAGGCTCACTGGGGGAAACGCATATTTGCGAAGGCCCCGGGGCCAGCTGTGTGCCAGTGCATCTGTCCCGAGTGTTCCCTTGGACAGGGAGTAAAATTGGTCGCAGTGTTGTCTGTGCGGACCAGCACATGTTGCCCTGTAACGGCCCTTTCAGGCGGCTCAGGGCAAGGCGTACTGCTAGCAACCCGAGGCAAATGATGTGCCAATGCAGTTGGGGGCCCGTCCACACCCCTGATACTGCATGCCCGTTGTACGTGGCACCCCAGCCGGTGGCAGAGGCATCCGTGAACACCACAGCATGCCGGGACACCTGCCTGACACTCCTGCCCGAAGAAACAAGGGGTCCGACCACGGGCTGAAAGCTTGGCGGCACTCCGGAGTGATTGCCAACCGGAAAGTGCCGCATTGCCACGGCCATCTCGGGACTCGGCCGTGAAGCCAGTGTTGAAGCGGTCTCATATGAAGCAAACCGAGCGGGGTTACTGCCGCTGCGGCCGCCATATGCCCCAGGAGCCTCTTAAAAAATTTTTTTAGAGGGACTGCTGTCCTGCCTTTGAACGTATTCAAGCAGTTCAACACCGACTGAGCACGTTCCTCTGTGAGGCGTGCTGTCTGTTTTGACCGAATCCAACTCCATACTGAAAAAAAAGATCCTCTGCACAGGGGAGAGTTTGCTCTTTTCCCAGTTGACCTGAAGGCCCAACTGGCTGAGGTGACTGAGCGCCAGGTCCCTGTGTTCGCACAACTGATCCTGCGACTGAGCTAGAATGAGATAGTTGAGGATGCGAACACCCCATTCTCTCATGGGAACAAGGGCTCCCTCCACGACTTTCGTGAAGACGCGAGGAGAAGGGGCCAGCCCGAAGGGTAGGACCATGTACTGATATGCTCGACCCTCGAACGCAAAGCGCAGGAACGGTCTGTGTTGAGGTAGAATCGAGACCAATATTGGGGACGGATGCACTCGAAAATGCGTTTCTGCGTGAGCATTTTGAACGGTAGCTTGTGGAGGCTCCGATTCAGAACTCGCAGGTCCAAGATCGGTCGTAACCCACCGCTTTTCTTGGGTACAATGAAGTAGGGACTGTAGAACCCTGAACTCATATCGGCTGGAGGGACTGGCTCCATCGCGTCCTTCGCCAGTAGGACCGCGATCTCCGCACACAAGACATGAGCATCGACAGCTTTCACTGCAGTGAAGTGGACGCTCCTGAACTTGGGGGGACACCGGGCGAGCTAAATCGCATAGCCGAGCCTGAAGGTCCGAATGAGCCAGCGAGACGGACTGGGGATGCTCTAACCAGGCTCGCAGAGACCGTACAAGCGGGATCAAAGGGACCATAGGCGTACCCGCCCATCTCTGGGTCGCCCGTCTCAGGAGGGATTTCTCACTAACCACTTAAACAGCAGCAGAGACGGGAGGCGTCATCTCCCCGCAGGGGACGACACCCTTGGCAACGAGCAGACTGAGGGGCGGCCCACGAGGAACTCAATGGTTTGTCGGGGGAAGCTCTCTGGTCTGCTACTAACTGAGGAGAACTGGTGGGCTCAGTCCCCGACAGTGTCACCGAAAAGGCCACCTTGTGAGATGGGAGCGTCGAGAAAGCGTTTTTAGCTTGACAACCTCTCGCACCTCGGCAAGGTAAGCCAGGGGGCGCTTCTGGACCATTGAGGTGGACATCGTCTGGCTGAGGGCCTGCGCCGTGACTTTGATCACGGTTAGTCAACAAGCGCAGCTCAACCTTGGCTCAGAACTACCCTCATGCATAAAGAGTGCCTTGGCCTCACATGCAGGGTGGGTGTGGTCTGTGCACAGCCACCCCACCCAAGAGGGTAGTGAGAGAGGAAAAAACGTTTTGGCACTTTTGGCGTTCCATATTTATGGCACCAATACAGCTCCATACTGCCAAGTTTTCCATGCACATCCTGAACACCCGGGAAAGCATGGCTGTAAACTCTGAATCTGAATCAGCATAAGCACACACCATTACATTGGGCAGCGTCACCCTCATTTCCAGAGCATAACAGCACTCTCTCCGATGCTGCAATCGACATCTGACCCTCAGCTGGAGCCCTGAATGAAATGCTAGGTTCCCCTATGAGAAGGACCAGCAATCCAATCCAGAAACTGCACAGCTTGCAATGCGCTAGAGGTAGGGGCCCTAGGGGGTGGGTTCCCCGAAGGAACCCGCTCAACCTCAAGTCACCCAAGCCATTTCACCAAAGTAGACCTCTTCTGGTGGACCAGAGAGGGCGCTACAATGGAGATTAGGCAAGGAGACCGCGCATCTAGAGCACCGAGCGAGCGCTGGGTTGCCGTGACTACCTGCGCTGCAGCCAGACAGCTCGACGGCACACGACACGCAGAGGTGTCGGGCAGAGTGTCGGGCAGACCCGCGGCTGTGCTTTTACACACAAGCGGCAGCTGGCCAACAACAGAGGGGACTCAAGCTTCGCGGAGAAAGAAGAGTCACGACCGGCGTGTCAACGTGATCATGTTCTCATACGAAAACATGAACCACCCACGAGCATCGTTTCAGCACGTGCCCAGACATGTGAAACAGTGATCGTGGCCGTCAGTGAGGACAGGAAACGACCGCATCCAGAAACACACAAATAGAATGTCATCTTTAAAAAGACGCAGCTCTTCTTGTGTAAGCTCTTTTTGGGACTTTACTCTTTTAAAAGTGCTGAAGCACACAGGGGAACGGCCGCCGCAACACAGACAGGGATTGTGTGCAGCCTGTCGTGTGCTCTCTCTCTCTTTGAAGGCGCTCACTCTTACCAGCCGTAAAAACGACTTTCAGCGCTCAAAGCGCACCGTACCTATGGAAAGCCGAGAGGGCCAAATACACGTGAATTTTAACACGTCAACAACACGTTAAATACGTGTAAAAAAATCAGTTTGAACTGGTCAGTGTCATTGGCTGCTGAGAACTTGGGTCAAACCATTTCTGTGAGCTTAAGGGGGTGTACCATTTATTTACTAGGATGCCACCATTTAACATGCTAGATCAACTTATTCAGCCCTTTTATTTGGTCATTTTTGTATAATCTATAGAAATAATATGTTTAAATTGCCGTTTTATGAAAAATTAATTTAATTTTCCCACTTATGCCTTTTTTTCCCTTTTTTTTAACAACGCTCTTACACTTACTGACAATAAAATGCGGCATTATAAGCTCACTGAATGTGAGTATGCTCTCTCTCAGCCATATGACCTGCAAAGTTTTTTCTCTGGTGTGTGTTGGGGTGGGACACATAGGCTAGCTGAAGTGTGTGACTAGAGATGATAGACCTGCTGCACAGTTTTGTTCTAAAGAATTAGTGCAGTTTATTCATACACAAATAACATTTTAAACTGATAATAATGTAAGATGCTCTCTCTGTGTTCGTGTCAGAACATGGGTGCGGAGCACAATCTCAAACCCTTGTGACATACTGGATCGAAAATATGTGAAATAAGTTATTTCTAGTCGACTAGTAGTAGTTCATTTAAGCCAATAGTTGACTAATCACATTTAAATTTATTTAATTTCTTAAGTACTGGAGAGAATAAACCATAATAATGAGCGTTTACGCAATATCTATATAGAACTCAAACGCACGCATAAAGCTTGCCATAAAGAATTGGCAAAAGTAATGATTATGAAAGTGGCATAAAACAGCAAGGAGACATTTTAATTGTTTATTAATAAACTAATGTTTTCTGAACCAGTGTCGGCTTCAAAGATTAACATTGCTGACTCTCATCATCTCCGCAGAGATGCACATTTCATTCGGATTAGGCCTACATAATCCTAGCCTATTTCTTTACGCTTTGAATTATTTCGTTTAAAAGTAGACATTTCACGCTTTAAATAGATATATTTCCCATGTCTGCGAGTCAAGCAGCCTATACGCAGTTTCGGTTCATTTAGCCTATAAGACTCGCCGGCGCCTCTATGTCAGGATTATATTGTCAGCTATATTTGCTTCTTATTTATTAAATCCAGGCAATTGGTTAATGAAACATTGATTAAAATTAAGATACAATTTTTACAAAACGAAATTTACTTTAAAGAAAGACTTTTTACAAAAATGTACGTATATAAATACACGCTAAATACGCGTGAAATACACGTATTTAACGTGTTGTTGACGTGTTAAAATTCACGTGTATTTGGCCCTCTCTGCTTTCCATAAAAGCTGAAGATGCAACGCACCTGCTGCTCATTAAATACCTGCACTGCGAGGCGAGCAGCTGATGCATATGATTGCATGTCAATGTGCATTGGCTCGTTTTAGTTACACTCGAAGTAGATTGGCCTCTCTAGCGAGCGTGACCGACTGAATGGGAATCTCAATTATGTCCTAGTATGTCATTATGACTTGATATATAATGTTGACTTTTTATGTATAAATTAAGTCATATATTTTCGACTTTTCATCTCATTTCATTTAGCGTGCCATAATTTTGACTTTTCTTTCATAATTTCAACTTTTTATGTCATAATTTTTACATTTTAATGTTGTAATTATGACTTTAAGTCATAATTACGACTTTTTCGTCATATTTTATCTCATCATTTAGCATGCCATAAATTTTGTCATAATTTCAAATTATGTCATAATTTCTATTTTTATGTCACAATTTCAACTTTTATGTCATAATTGTGACATTTTAATGTCATAATTTCTACTTTTCATCTCATAAATTCGACTTTTATATAACAACATGCATCAACTGAAATGCAACTATATTCTTTGAATGCAATGCAAGTCGCTTTGGATAAAATGCATAAGTGTGAAGTCTGGTACATGTCATTTATTTGAAACATGAAACCATATTGCCTTCAGTGTGATCCTGGCGGCTGCCTGACTGAGCTGACCACACAGCTGTCAATCATCATGACTGGGAAGGCCATCTGGAACAACATACAGGAAGTCCTGCTGCCGTGAGTTTTTACACAGCGAATGAGACCTACTGTCTGTAGAGCTCAACATTTTGAAGATATTAAGAAATTATAAACATTAACATCATAAGACTTGAATTTTGATTTGAACCTTGAATGGTTAATCTGCGATCATCCATATTGATTATTAACTCTTTCATAGAGCAGATTAAAAACCACAGCAATTAATAAACCGTGTTTCTAGGTGGGTGAAGAATCTGATATTTCGTCATTGCACCAAGGTGGGTTCAGAAAAAGTGATTCCTCGCTGGGAACAGGACTATCAACTCCAGCCAATAGGAAAACTTGGCCTGTTTTATGAATACCTGGAGATGGGTGAGAGATGCTACGCACACATTTGAATCATCCAGCCAGCTGTGAGTGTCTGAACACTGTTATCTGAATGTGTTTTTTGTCTGTTGCATTCCCACAGTGATCCAGTTTGGTTTTGTGACTCTGTTCGTGGCGTCTTTCCCGTTGGCTCCTCTCCTGGCGCTGATCAACAATCTGTGTGAAATCCGTGTGGACGCCTGGAAAATCACTACTCAGTTCCGTCGGATAGTTCCGGAAAAGGCCCAGGACATTGGAGCCTGGCAGCCCATCCTACAGGGGGTGGCGATTCTAGCAGTGGCCACAAATGTGGGTTAAAAATATTTTAATCCATTCTCATTTTGATGAACTGATATCGATTCTTAAAGGGATAGTTCACCCAAAAATGATAGTTCTCTCATCATTTACTCATTTAGTCATGCACATGACTTTCTTTCTTCATATGAACACAAATATGTCCAAAAAATGTGTCCAAGGGGCAGTAAATAAATAATAAATTAAAAAGGGCCCAAGACTGAGCCAGATAAGTTGGGAGAAATAAAAGAATAATACAGAAGGTTTTGTGCTTCGTTACTTTTGATAAAAAAAAACAAAGTCTGAGCTTTCAAATTCTGTCAATTTTGTTACGAAATTCAAACAATAAATGTTTTGATGCTCTTTAATGTAACATGTGAACCGACCATCTCTTCCACTTTACTAAATCCGTCATGAAAACACGTTTTTAAGATGTCGGTCCACCATTTAAGTGTTTATATTTCAAAAACTGAATTGAAGTAGAAACATAATTATATAGTTAAACACTTACTATATTATATTACATTATGTATAAATGTTTGACCAAATATGGCATGAACTGTACCTGATAAATTTCCAAATGAATCGATTCTGTTTGAATCAAGATTGGAATTGAATCAAATCACAAGCTTGTGAATCGAAATCGAATCGTGAGATTTGTGTCAATACCCAGCTCTAGTTCAGAAGATATTTTTGCAACTTGCTGTGTGATTTTGGTCATGTTCATTCACTGTCTGTGTCTGTTTTCCTCTCCAGGCTGCCATTATTGCCTTCACTTCGGACATGATTCCTCGACTGGTTTATTACTGGGCGTTTTCTGTGAGCCCTTATGCAGACGGATCAAACCACACCATGACGGGCTTCATCAGCAGCTCGCTGTCTGTTTTCAACGTTAAAGACTTCAGCGACAAGAGCAAACCTAACATCACTATGCACTGGTTCAACAACATCACAACATGCCGGTCAGCTTGTAAAACATCACCAGTTATAACAGCATGTTATATTTGTGAATGACAGCTCACTCATGGTTTAATACACAGCATGCATGTTTCATAGATTTATTTAAACATTTAGAAAAGTGGGAAAGGGGTACCTTGTGTTGCATTATAACACCAGTATGTTTGGATCATTTACATAAAACTACCCAAACATTTCTTCCATAGACTTGCATAGAAAAGAGCAAAAGTTTGTCTGATAATATGGCTGGTGGCAACAGATGTTAAGGTCAGATTGATGTGTAGTTTTTAAGGTGAAGGTGTATTAATTTACTCTTATTATGTTCTCAGGTATCGGGATTTCAGGAATCCTCCTGGTCATTATAATGAATATGAGTTCAGCATATATTATTGGCACGTCATTGCTGCCAAACTGGCTTTTATGATTGTGGTTGAGGTAGGTGACTAGATGCGATACGCCTAATGAATACCTCATGAAACACTTTCATTTTCTCTGTTTGCACATTTAAGGTTCTAAATGTGCCGTTTTGTCCTCCTCTCAGCACATTGTTTATTTCACAAAGTTCATGCTGTCCTATATAATACCGGATGTGCCGGAAGCGCTGAAAGAACAGATCAAACGGGAGCGTTACCTGACGCAGAGGATCCTGCATGAAACCAACATCAAAAAGTTTACGGAGTTCATCAAGCCTGTGGCTGAGAAGCTTCAGGACCAGGTTGAACAGCCGGAGCTGGACCTGAAACTGTGAAGCCTTACAGATATCGTCCTTAATCCCTGTACCACACCTCGTATTCAGACCCATGTGTCCTAAACCTCAAACAAACAAGGTCAAGAATGTTTGCATAGTCATTTTCGTTTTAGCAGACACAGTGTATAATATGTGGGGTGAAATATGCCTTGAAAACAGGTTCTGTGTGGATCTGGATTCAGCCCACATCTTTAAACCACTAGTACTTTAATATTTTCAGAAATTGCTTTTTACCAAGTGAGATACATGAGCTTTTGTTCTGACAATCCATGCAATGCATATTGTTGCAGATGTTACTGACGTATTATATATTATATTACGAAAACAAGTATGTGATCTTTATCACTTCTTATTGAACTAATGTTCAAAATCTGGTATAAAACAATGAAAGATATTTTTAAAAGGATTTATTCAAGTATTATGTTGGCAAATCAAGATTTTTTAATGTGAGGTTTATACATCAAATAAAATAAACAGAGCACTTAATGCTTTTTAAATTATATTAACAAGAAAGTGCCTTAATGGTTAAACCATGTTTTTGGATATGTGGAGTACTATATGAATATGGTGTTCATACGTAATGTCAGTCATACATGTGACTGTGAGCATAAGATGCCATAAATTCACTTTTTTAATTATTATTGTTTTAGCCAAGCTAACATGTCTGTCATGCTCTGTATGTTTGTGAATATTGTTACCTCTTTGTACAATACCTTTATAAATATACGTATGTTTGCACATATATTGACAATAGCATTTTTATATTAAAAAAATAAATTGTTATACAATGTTGATCATTTACAACATTTCGTTTAAATAGTTTGCTAATTAATCACTCACACTTAAATAAATCAATTGGAATTACAAAATAATATTGAAACTTCTATAGTATGGAGAAAAAAAATACTACGGAAGTCATTGGTTCCCCACAACTGTTTGATTACCGACATTCTTCAAAAAATGTCTTCTTTTGTGTTCAACAAAGAAATTCATACAGGTTTGGAACAACTTATAAATGATGACGTCATTTTCATTTTTGGTGATCTGTCCCTTTAAGATGAAGCGTAACTTTTCGCTCTAAGCAATTTTATTTCTCTTGTGACGTCATCACTGTGCGTCGCAGTGACGACTGCAGCTCGGGGAATCCTCGTGTTGTGTTTTAGCATCACAAATCTCTACAAATCAACCATGAGCTCTCAAATAACTTGTGTCGGATGGGTGAAGCGAGGAATCGCTAAAGAAACGCCTGATAAAGTGAGTCTGTCACGTGATTGAGTTTATACTGCATGTTTTCTGTGGCATCGCACACGTGTTTGGGTTTTAACTCGAATAAAATCATCATCACAGGTCGAGTTGAGCAAGGAAGAGCTGCAGCGCATCATATCAGAGGCTAAAGATGAGTTACAGTAAGTTTTACCTGCTCAGACTGAATCTGACACGGTTTTATGCACGCGATACGTTACATTTTAAAGCTGGTTAACAGTAACGACAATAATATTGCCAATATTAGCATGTCAACTTACCGTGTCCTTGTAGCAGAACACTTAGTGTGCTGTTATTGTCACATATTTCAGAAAATAATATAAAACAGAAACACTTATCCTTTAAAAACCGTTTTGAAATTGGACGGTGCGTTACCGCGATAACGGTACGTTAAAACCGTCGGCAGGCGATTATTGTGATATCAACTTCAAATCTGGAGCACAACTTTGATTTTACAGCAATTTTAGAGTCAAAATTGTTTTATAAGATATATATTTTGTATATGTTCAGGTGGTTAATTTTAGGAAACCTCTGTGTTATCTCTCCAGGGATCACGATGATGAGGAGGAGGAGGAGGAGGTCGATGAAGGTGTGGTCAGTGAACAGGCATCAGCTGTTCCGACAGATGGTGAAGAAGTAAAAGAGGAGAAAGATGTGAATGAGCCGGAGGAGGATGATGAGCTCGCGGAGTACGGACTAGACAGATATGATGAAGAAGACATCGGTATGTGACGAGCACACGTTATTCTTTCCCTGTTCCCTGTAGAGTAGGTAAAAATCAGTTCCTCCGGATGTTCAGTGTTTCTTCTCTCATGCAGCTGCATCAAATCTTGGAGACAGTCTGGCAGGATTGACAGTGTTTGGCACCAATGAAGAAGATCCGTACATCACCATCAAAGACACGGTGAGAAACACAAACACACTCATCTTGAGGAATGGGACGATTTCTGGAAGTGTGTGTGTGTGTGTGTGTTTGTCTGACCTGCGCTGTGTTTTTTAGGATCAGTACGAGCGGGGCGATTTTCAGATCAAATCCACTGATAACCTGATTCTGTCCGGACGAGCGGAGAAAGACTGCTGTAACCTGGATGTTTACGGTGACCTGCAGCTTTATGATCATTCAGATGCTGTTATAGTTTTTCTTTAATATTTTGAATTCGTTTTTCAATAATAAGTCGTTTTCTTGTGTGTTTGTTACTTTTATTAGTTGTTTTTTAAATGTTGTAAAATATGATTTTTTTTTTTTTAGTTAATTTTTATATTAATACATTAAATTAATTAATTCGATATTATTCAAGTTAAACTAAATGAAAATGAGAAATGTTTAGTTTTTATTAATTTTATTGTTTTTATTAATTAACAAAATTAATTTTATTAACTAGATATCAAGTTGAACTAAATGAAAATGAGATGTTTATATAGTTTTTTATTAATTAATAAAATGTAATTTGATATTAATCAAGTTAAAATAAATGAAAATGAGAAATGTTTATATAGTTTTTATTAATTAATAAAATTTATTTTCTTAATTTGAGATTATTCAAATTAAACTAAATGAAAATGAGAAGTTTATATAGTTTTTATTCATTTTAAAGTTAATTAATAAAATTTATTTTCTTAATTTGATATTATTCAAATTAAACTAAATGAAAACAAGAAAAGTTTATATAGTTTAAGTATTTATTAATTAATAAAATCTATTGTATTAATTTGATATTAAGTTAAACTAAATTGAAATAAGAAATGTTTGTATAGTTTTGTATTAATTTTATTACATTCTTATTAATTAATACAATCTCTTATTAATTTGATATTAATGTCGTTAAATTAGAAGAAAAAGAGAAATGTTGCTTTGGCAACAATGAGTTTGTTTTTTTAGTTATCTTTTATTTTATTTCAAGTAACATGTTTTTGTTTGTTTTAGTTTTAGTTAACTATAATAACCCTGATGTGTGTGTGTGTGTGTTTTCAGTGTATAACTCAGAGGAAGACTCTCTGTATGTGCATCATGACATCCTGCTGCCCGCGTATCCACTGTGTGTGGAGTGGCTGAACTTTGACCCCAGCCCAGAGGAAGCACAAGGTGAATATTTGAATATGTAAATATTTTGTATTGCAGGAAAATTTGCTTAAAAGATTGAAAAATGTAGACGATAAGAGTGTGTCGATGTGTTTGCTCCAGGGAATTATGCAGCCGTGGGGAACATGACGCCTGTGATTGACGTCTGGGATCTGGATGTGGTCGACTGTTTGGAGCCGGCCTTCTCCCTCGGCAGCAAGAAGAAGAAAAAGAAGAAAGCAAAGAAGGTGCTCGTCTTTTCTTCCCTATTGTGACCTATATCAGAGTGAAACGGCTTCACAAACAAGAACAAATGTAGGGCGGAGCTTGATTTTGTCTGTGGGGAATTGATTGGATGGTTGTGGTTTGGATCTCATGTGAGTGACAGGTTGCCCCACCCTCATCATCAGAGATGAGAAGAGATGCTGCAATAGGGAGGGGAAGTTATTCTGATTCAAGATTTCAAGGAACATGAATTTAAACAAAGAATGACGTGCACCGATAAACTATTTACCGAGATATTCCATAAAT
>RJVU01015140.1:3696308-3721033 GCA_003731715.1 Anabarilius grahami
TGTATAACCTACAACACTGTGACATTTCCAAACCCCATTAATTTTGTGCTATTTTGGCTTTGCATTCAATTCAGAGGTTATAGGAAAAGGACAAAAATGTGCTGTTTTTCATTCTTAGCAGGAATCTTTCTGTCATCTCACAACAAGTCTACTCTTAGAGGTCCATCCATTAACGACAGCAGGTCAGTGTTTATTATTTAAAGGGAAAGTTCACCCAAAAATAGAAATTCTGTCATTAATTACTCACCCTCATGTCGTTCCAAACCCGTAAGATTTTCGTTCATCTTTGCAACACAAATGAAGATATGTTTGATGAAATCTGAGAGATTTCTGTTCCTCCATTGACAGTCTACGCAACTACCACAGGGTTGCCAGGTTTTCACAACAAAACCCGCCCAACTGCTACTCAAAATTATCCAAAAACTAGCCTAATCACATCACAGGGGGTAAAATCTGCATTTTTGTTGGAGTTCGCCTGGTAAAATTGGCATTCCAGGGGCTAAATATCATGTTATTTGTAGAGATCGACCGATATATCAATTTACTGATATTTTCCCCAATATTTAAGCATTTTACCATAATCGTATATCGGTTTTGTAATATCATATGTACTGATAAACACCGCCATCTTGTGTGTGTTTTGAGAATTGCGAGCAGGATCGCCATTACAGCGCATCTGAGGGGAGACGAGACGACGGCGCGCACAGGTGAAGTATACTTACCTGCTTTGCTGTAATTAGTCTCTAAGAAATGGAGACAAGCTCATGGAGTCACGTAAGATAAAGGTGTAACTGCATGAATTAAATGATACAGCCATGAATGAGCACATGTTGGAAATAAAAGCGCTGAATTTAATTCTCTCTCTGTTGTCTATGCTCATCATTAGTCTCGTGAAGTCATCTGCAATTTTCTGTTCCCTCAGCAGGAAATGCTCCACGGCCACCGCTCTATTAACAAGATTCACTTGTTTAAAACACCGTAATTATATAAACATTTACTATATAACCATTATTTCGCTAATAAACATCCAAGTAAACACAACTTTATGGAAATTAATTATCTCGGAGTATAGTTCTGTGTAAATGCGTAGATAAACAGCACATTGTCAGCAGATATTTCATAATCTAGAATGACAAAAACATTATTCATAATTATGATATAACATACCAGTTGAGAAATGCAATAAAATACGATGTTTTGTTTGTTATATTCCAATATTACAGAGAATATTATTCAGTTATTTAACATTATCCAGCAAATTATTGTTCACTCTTTAGCCTATTAAACAGCTTATAAATCTACTAAAACTGTAGTTTAAAATGAACTATTACATTTCTGCAAAGTTGATATGACTCCTGTCTTTAATTTATTTTCTCCATTTGAAAACATTAGACATTTTACATTTATTTTGTTTATTGTTAACATCAGTGTTGCTGCTGATGCCGTTTATAAATGAAATTATTTTTGTAATATGAAGATTAAAATTAACAAAATGTATTGGTGTATAAATAAGATGTGTTTTGTTTTCTATGCAAGGAGGGAGTGATTGTTATCAATAAAATGGTTTGTTCAGTTTAGTGGTGTTGTAATCGTGTCAAAAACAGAAGTATAACATGCAGAACCGATATTTACTATCGGTTATCGGGCACATAAACACACAAATTATCGGTATCGGTTCTAAAAAATCAATATCAGTCGATCACTAGTTATTTGTGGTCGCTTCAACCTGCAGACATAAAAACAACCCCGGCAACATTGTTAAAGTAGCGGACATGGCAACGCTGAACTACCACTTTCAAGCCTCTCTGCTCTGGCGTCAACATAACATGCATGCGTCGCGGTGCTCTTGTGAATGCGTTGGAGATTAATATTTTCTAAGTAAAGTGGTAAATTGTTTTTTTGTGCAAACAAAGCACTTGCGTCGCTTCAGGTTAAACCACTGGAGTCACAAGGATTACTTTTATGATGTCTTTACTACCTTTCTGGGGCTTGAAAGTGGTAATTGCGTAGACTGTCAATGGAGGGAGGGACAGTAATCTTTGATTTCATCAAAAATATCTTAATTTGTGTTCTGAAGATGAACGAAAGTCTTACGGGTGTGGAACGACATGAGGGAGAGCAATACAGTTGTATGCGAAAGTTTGGGAACCCCTTGCAGAATCTGTGAAAATGTGAATAATTTTAACAAAATAAGAGGGATCATACAAAATGCATGCTATTTTTTGTTTAGTACTGTCCTGAGTAAGATTTTTTACATAAAAGATGTTTACATATAGTCCACAAGACAAAAAAGTAGCTGAATTTATTAAAATATCTCTGTTCAAAAGTGTGTGAACCCTTGATTCTCAACACTGTGTGTGGTTACCTGATGATCCATGACTGTTTTTATGTTTTGTGATGGTTGTTCATGAGTCTCTTGTTTGTTCTGAGCAGTTAAACTGAACTCTGTTCTTCAGAAAAATCCTCCATTCTTCAGATTTCCAGCATCTTTTGCGTATTTGAACCCTTTCCAGCAGTGACTGTATGATTTTGAGATCCATCTTTTCACACTGAGGACAACTGAGGGACTCAAACACAACTATTAAAAAAGGTTCAAACATTCACTGATGCTCCAGAAGGAAACACGATGCATTAAGAGTCGGGGGGTGAAAACTTTTTTAATTTAAAGATCAAGGTAAATTGTACTTAATTTGTCTTCCGGGAAACATGCAAGTATCTTCTGTTGCTTCCGAAGGGCAGTACTAAATGAAAAAAAAAATATTTCAACAAAATAAGAAAAGTTTGGACTTCTTCATCCTTTTCAAAAGTTTTCACCCCCCGGCTCTTAATGCATCGTGTTTCCTTCTGGAGCATCAGTGAATGTTTGAGCCTTTTCTAATAGTTGTGTTTGAGTCCCTCAGTCATCCTCAGTATGAAAACACAGATCTCAAAATCATTCAGTCACTGCTGGAAAGGGTTCAAATATGCAAAAAATCCTTGAAAACTGAAGAATCTGCAGGACATGGAGGATTTTTCTGAAGAACAGAGTTCAGTTTAACTGCTCAGAACAAACAAGAGACTCATGAACAACCATCACAAAACAAAAAAACAGTCATAGATCATCATGTAACACACACAGTATTGAGAATCAAGGGTTCACATACTAATGAATGGGGTTATTTTAATAAATTCAGCAATTTTTTTGTCTTGTGGGTTATATGTAAACATCTTTTATGTAAAATATCTTACTCAGGACAGTACTAAACAAAAATAGCATGCATTTTGTATGATCCCTCTTGTTTTGTTAAAATTATTCACATTTTCACAGATTCTGCAAGGGGTTCCCAAACTTTCGCATACCACTGTAAATGATAAAATTTTCATTTTTTGGGTGAACTAACCCTTTAAACCTTTGCATTCTTCATAAATGCGCATTTAATTGTTCAACTATGATATATATTATGATGCATTTGCAGTTATTGTACGTCAGGCGACATCTGTATCAGGTGTTTACCTAAATATGTGTCATATGTGTTTCAGTAATGTGGAAATCGCAGTGACATCTGATGGAAACACAATAGTGTGTTACCATCCCTCAGAAGACGTACCCTATGAGCTCACACAGGTGTGTATTTCTTGTAAACTCGCATAAATCCTCATGCATGTGCAGAATGAGAGCAGACACATTTGTGTAGTTTTGATAGTGATGTTTGTGTGTTTGTTGTAGCCGATTGTCAGACCAGATGCCGTCAGTGATCATGCAGAGACTCATGAGCAGGTGCTGAAAGCCAGACTCGGTAAAGAGGTTTTAAATAATAAAAAGGCCCCGACCATCGAGGAACTGAGCAAGATGTTCTACACCACCAAACACCGCTGGTACCCCGTCGGACAGTGAGTTTGCGTTCTGTGCAATACAAAAACACGGCTCAGATGTAGAAAATGCTGTTGCTGTGCTTATGAACTGGTTTGTTGTCTTTCTCAGGTATCACACCAGACGCCGAAACCGAAATCCACCCAAAGACCGATAGTTCTGGATGCTTTTCCTGTCTTCTCTGATGTTTGTTTAGTATAGGATTGACTCTTTGTACATGCGTTGCTACACATGAAATAAACCCTTGCTTCGGCTGTTGCTGCAGTGTGTTGTGTATTACAATTTATTAATGGTCGATCATATTATTGCGATTTAATGTTTTAAAGTTGATTACCTCAGATAATTGCATTTGATTACCTTAACGTAGTATAAACATACATTTTTTGTAAATGTGAAATAATATAAAACTTAAGAAATGAGATCAATTTATAGCACATTTCATACACAATGGTAATTTACAATGCTTTACATAACTTTAAAATAATCAAATCAGAACAGATGCATAGGAAATTAACAAAAAGTCAAATGAATGAAGTAAAATCGAAATGATACAGTACAATAATTTTTTTGGGGAAAAAAGTAAACGTATACATTAATAAACGCGCATCTCCCCCAGAAAACTACATTTCCCAGAAAACCCATTGGAGCGGATGATGACGCGTTTACCGGAAGACGTGCGCGCATGCGCTGTCAACCTCAACGCGAGGAGTAGGGAGCGGGCCACGGTGCAAACCGCATTAATAAAACAAGATGGCTGGATTGCCCCGCAGGATTATTAAGGTATATCTTCCATAATGTTTCTTTTGTGCGTTCCGTTGCGGTATTTGTACGCGCTGCAAAAGCGATGCGTTAAAAATAATGGAAAACGGCACGTGCTGCTGGCCCGAGCTCGCGCTGCAGCAGGGTGGCTCCCGCGCGCACACTGTTTTTAAACATGCACGTTTCATAAAATATGAGGAAAATAGCCTTAATAAAAAGAGCAACATGGACTAATGTCATCAGAAATGTCAGGTTTGTTAAAGAGCCAGTAATGTAAGCGAACAGCGATGCTCCTGTCAGCTGAGAGATTCTGGGTGTGTTTAAAGCCGCTGCGTGACACATGAACATGTTTACAGATGCGCTGCAGTGGGAAACACTGTAGAAATGTGTGCTAGTGTTGTCTGCAGGTGGACATTTTGTGCTATTTAGAGCAATGAGAGTTTACATGCAATCAGGAAATGAACTGAACTACTCAGAAAGTAAATATATGATTAATTAAGCACATGGAGATTAGTTCATCACTTTGTTTTTTTTGTACCTTTCTAATTTTGCATTTCCAGAATTTTGATTGTCATCAAGTCTGATCCACACTGACTGCAGCTCATTCTAGCCAAGAACCGCCCACTTACTCTGACTGACGTTTAAAGAGACCAACCACAGTTTTGATGCGCCATTTGGGGGTTTTGTTCATCTTTAACCCTCTGGCAGGCTCGCCAGATTTTCACAACAAAACCCGCCCAATTGCTACTATCCCAATCGCATTTCAGGTGGGATCCACTGGTAAACAATCGTGTTCCAGGGGGTCAAATCCATGTTTTTGGGCAGGGTTCCCCTGGTAAAATTTGCATTTCAGGGGCTAAATATCATGTTATTTGAGGTCACTTCAACCCGCAGACATGAGAAACAACCCACGGCAACAGTGTTAGCCCTTAAATGCATGACTGTTTCGCCAATCATTTTTACATATTCGGGTCTTTATCGACCCGGATCTATATCTAACACAGAAGGATCTCTACTTGTCGCGATAATATAAAACTCCTCTTATATTAGAGTAACAATTACAGAAGAATAAAATAAATTATATTTTGTTACCTTTTGGAGCTTGAAAGGGCTCAGTTTGAGCAAATGTTTTATGCCATCACCACTGTCCTCGTCAGAGCTCATTTCCCAGTAAATTCAGCAAATAATGGGCTAGTTTTATGTTTGAGGTCACGAATATGAGCCCATTCGCGATCTCAAACGTATTCTCAAAACTATATAATTTTCAACATCTTCAAAATCAATATTTCGATCGGTAACAGCTTCACCAGATCCATCCAGTAACAGTTAAAGTTAAATTTGATTGCGTTCAGTACTTGCTCTGCAGTAAATCGCTGAGCCATTTCATGTTTTTCTTCTTATTTCGTTTTCTGTCTGAATGAGTCGTCACTTCAGCATTGTGTATCAGACATTGCCACCTTGTGGAATAAAGGTGAATTGCACTTATTCCGTCATCTAAGATTCAATTATTGTTGCGAAGAAAAAATATACGTACACTCATACCTCGGTTCTTTAGCGACCCTATACAATTTTTACAAAAATTATTTTTAATAAAAAAGATGAATTCATATCGCAGATGAATCGCCTTCGATAATGAACGCGATATTGCGTGGCTTGTCAGTGATCTACGGCTCTGTCTATTAAATGCCGCTCCATTTGAAAGCAGGTGATGGCGATTTAACGGTAATCAGGGAATTAATCGTGCAGCCCTACTTTATATGTAGCAAAATATAATTAAAACCTTTTGGATTCAATAAAAGAGATCTATTTGTGCTACCTTACATACTTTGGATGTCATATCTTTGTTTTTTTATAATTATTAAGGCCTTTGGACAAAAAAATGACTCGTCACGTCATTGACCCAATAACAGTTTTTATCTTAAAATGGTTAATTGTAGCAACCCAGTACTCTCTAAATGCACTTTGTTTCCAAGCAACTGAAACCAATAAAGGTGAAGCTGCTTTATCTTTATTTTTTACATCTATATTTATGCATTTGGCAGCATCTTGCATTGCATTACATTTTATCCTTTCATGCATTCCCTGGGAATCAAACCCATGATCTTGTGTATGTGTCTCTATAGGAGACNTTTCCCAGTAAATTCAGCAAATAATGGGCTAGTTTTATGTTTGAGGTCACGAATATGAGCCCATTCGCGATCTCAAACGTATTCTCAAAACTATATAATTTTCAACATCTTCAAAATCAATATTTCGATCGGTAACAGCTTCACCAGATCCATCCAGTAACAGTTAAAGTTAAATTTGATTGCGTTCAGTACTTGCTCTGCAGTAAATCGCTGAGCCATTTCATGTTTTTCTTCTTATTTCGTTTTCTGTCTGAATGAGTCGTCACTTCAGCATTGTGTATCAGACATTGCCACCTTGTGGAATAAAGGTGAATTGCACTTATTCCGTCATCTAAGATTCAATTATTGTTGCGAAGAAAAAATATACGTACACTCATACCTCGGTTCTTTAGCGACCCTATACAATTTTTACAAAAATTATTTTTAATAAAAAAGATGAATTCATATCGCAGATGAATCGGCTTCGATAATGAACGCGATATTGCGTGGCTTGTCAGTGATCTACGGCTCTGTCTATTAAATGCCGCTCCATTTGAAAGCAGGTGATGGCGATTTAACGGTAATCAGGGAACCGGCTTTACTGACAAAATGCGCATGACAATCGCATGCGATTAATCGTGCAGCCCTACTTTATATGTAGCAAAAATAATTAAAACCTTTTGGATTCAATAAAAGAGATCTATTTGTGCTACCTTACATACTTTGGATGTCATATCTTTGTTTTTTTATAATTATTAAGTGAAGTGACATGTGACATGTGAAGTGAAGTGACATGTGGCCAAGTATGGTGACCCATACTCGGAATTTGTGCTCTGCATTTAACCCATCCAAGTGCACACACACAGCAGTGAACACACACACCGTGAACACACACCCGGAGCAGTGGGCAGCCATTGCTGCGGCGCCCGGGGAGCAGTTGGGGGTACGGTGCCTTGCTCAAGGGTCTCACCTCAGTCGTGGTATTGAGGGGACATTCACTCCCCTCACCGACAATCCCTGCCGGACCTGAGACTCGAACCCATGACCTTTGGGTTACAAGTCCGACTCTCTATCCATTAGGCCACGACTGCCCCAAAGGCCTTTGGACAAAAAAATGACTCGTCACGTCATTGACCCAATAACAGTTTTTATCTTAAAATGGTTAATTGTAGCAACCCAGTACTCTCTAAATGCACTTTGTTTCCAAGCAACTGAAACCAATAAAGGTGAAGCTGCTTTATCTTTATTTTTTACATCTATATTTATGCATTTGGCAGCATCTTGCATTGCATTACATTTTATCCTTTCATGCATTCCCTGGGAATCAAACCCATGATCTTGTGTATGTGTCTCTATAGGAGACGCAGCGCTTGATGGCCGAGCCTGTGCCGGGAATCAAAGCAGAGCCTGACGAGGGGAACGCTCGGTATTTCCACGTGGTCATCGCTGGTCCGCAGGATTCACCCTTTGAGGGTGGGACATTCAAACTGGAGCTGTTCCTCCCAGAGGAATATCCCATGGCTGCTCCGAAGGTCCGATTCATGACCAAAATCTACCACCCCAATGTGGACAAACTGGGGAGGATCTGTCTGGACATCCTGAAAGGTGTTTCATCTGATGATGTATTTTACATATAGTATGATATAGTGAAAATATGGAGGGAAAAATATCAATATGCAATATTTCAGTTAACTATTGATCAGACGACAGAAGGACTGTAGATGATTGTCTGCAGCAGATTTTTCAGCCACGTTTTGATCCTGTTGATCAGGCCTCTATGTATCAAATATGATACTGTAGGCTTTATATGGCTAATGTTCACATTCACCTCCTCCTCTCCTGTAGATAAGTGGTCTCCAGCTCTCCAGATCCGTACAGTGCTGCTCTCTATCCAGGCTTTACTAAGCGCTCCGAACCCTGATGATCCGCTGGCCAATGATGTAGCTGAACAGTGGAAGAGCAACGAGGCTCAAGCCATTGAAACAGGTCAGATATGTGGGACTAGCTGGGCTTTTGATTTTGCTTTTTATGTATTGTTTGGTAGAAAAGTGGATGAATGTCACAACTTGTTCAGCTCACATTATAATAATGAATCCTATTTTAGAATCATGCAAGTTTTTTGTTATTCCAATTCTCATTACTGTATTAGTCGTATTTTACTGGTAGGTTTTGTGAGATTCACCCAAATAAAGTCAAAATGATATTAATTGCTGTTCTTAAGGGTGTTTGAGCTTTTCAAGATTCTAACTTTGATATGTAAAAAAAAAAAAAAAAAACATTGCCAAAGCATTGGTAACATTAAATTACAGACCTACACATTTACACAATTAAATGTTCTAATAACTTTATTTTACTAACGTCCCTGTTAAGTTATGAAAATGTTGTTTCTGAATGTGTTCAAGTTTTAAAACATTCCATTTTATCATTTTGCTAAAATTTTGGGATGTTACTTTTAAATTTTCTCGGAACGTTCTGAAACAACTAGTAACATTTAAAAAATGTTACACGAATGTCCAACTAAAATGTTGGATAAGTAGAGTTATGTGATAATGTTTTGTATATATTTATATATATATAACATAATTTGTGTACATATATAATATAATTACAATAACTATAAATAATAATTTAAGCAATAACAGTGAGAAGGAAAAGATAAAAAGTACACAATGATTTTTGTTATTTAAAGGCACAATATGTAAGATTTTTGGATTAAAATATCCAAAAACCACTAGAACAATGTTATATATTTTGTTGACTTGTGTACTTACATTATCCCAAATGTTTAAATCCAGAGATATCAGCAATTTAACCAGGACACGGACCGTGTCCGTGCGTCACCTATCCATGACATCATACCCACGTTACCCTCGATTTCCGGTTTTATTTTGTAGAAACCATAGAAACACCAAAGACGCTTTAATTAGGGCTGCACGATTTATCGTAATCGAATCGAAATCGCGATTTGGCTTAGTGCGATTATGTCATCGCAAAAACTGCGATTTATAATTATATAAATATGTACACAGCGTGTTAGTGAAGAGCTGCTCTGATCAGTAGTAAATGACTCTCCATCTGAGAGCACTGCATTAGAAATGCAACACACGTCAAATATACAAACTTTCCAAACATGAGAAGTCTTTATGAACTTCTTTTCTAACAAAAGACAACATTTAATGTGTTTTTACTCTAAACTCACTTAATAACGTCAGTTGAGTGTTTGAAATAGCATTTTGATTAGCATTGGATTATAAATATACTTTATTATTACGAAAATACCCGAGAAGGCTTGAAGAAAACAACATATTCCATGTATAGTTGTAGTCGTCTGTTTATTTTTTTCATGTTTAATCAATCAAAACGTTTCTACCTTCTTTTTATTCAGTCACAGCGATAGCATGATGCCCATTGGGGATTTCCTGGAACAGCGTTTGTTTGCGTATATTTGGAGTATCTGCTCAAGGGCGCCCTCCGGCGTCCAGTATGAAACAGACATGATTAGCGCCAAGTAAAGCTCAAAAAATAGGAAAAATAATTCCTCTCTCTAAAGAACTTTGAGGGAAACATATAATCAATGTTTTTCTCCAGAGTACATAAGTGTACAGGTTTTTTTTTCTCCCACAGTGATGCATAAGAGGCATGTAGTTCATATTACATGGACTCCATTTTTGATTTTGCATACCTCCTGACGACAAAAAAAAAGAAAAAAAAATAGATTTTTATCATAATATAATATTTGATAATAAATCCTTAGACCTTTCTAATGATTTATAGACATACTGCTTGCATGTTAACAGGTAACCCCACATCATACTAATGCTAAATACTTTAATAATGAAAGTTATTACAACAGTAACATTTCTTATTTGGTTTAATATTTTTATTTAGCAATAATGATAATAATAATAATAATAGACGTAATTAGTCAAATAATATATTAGCACAAAATTTTGGGCCAAACTGTGCAGCCCTACAAACAAGCAAAACAAGCCTGGTATTGTTTAAATATTTTTTTTCAATTGTTTTATAAAATCGCATTTTAAATCGCAAATCGCAATTTTAACCAGAAAATCGCAATTAGATTTTTTCTCCAAATCGTGCAGCCCTAGCTTTAATATATTATGTGTTTCATTAGACAGGTGAGCAACTGTTTGGACACATTTATCAACACAAAACGAATCATGTTATATAGCTCAGCACAGTAAGTCTTATGGTTTAAATCTGGCTTTCTTGATTTACCGCGAACACCATGTTTTACCATGACTAATATCGATCTAGCTTACTGCAGTGTGCAACAAGTGTCTCATAGCAGTCGCCGCGTGAACGCAGAGTAGCATTATAACAACTTGCAACACACAAATGTATCTAATATGATCATCAGGGGTGCGTTACGCCTCAAACGCATGACCAGAAGAAGCGGAAACGCTCGTCTGCGGCATAATAAAAGCTCTACTTCTCTTGAGCCGTGTGTCGCTCTCGTCTCTCATTAGCAATCGCTCCAGCGGCCTTGTTCAGCTTCAAAACCCTGCTTCATACCACAGTAATGTTAATAAATCTTAAATCCCGTCGGATTCTTTCCACCGACTGTAGACTTGAAGACAACACCTCCCATGATTCCGCGAAATCAAGGCGTCATTAAGCTATGCCTTTGTTTTGAATAAGTGACCTCTAGTGGTGGAGATTACATAATGTGCCTTTAAATGTTATTCAGTGTTGATGTTATTCTCTCTCTTGCAGCCCGAACATGGACCAGGCTTTATGCTGGCAACAACATTGAAGTTTAGAAGAAGGAAAAGGTGTCATCAAGTGAGAGAAGTGGAACAATCTCCTCCTGTCTTCTTTTGCATTTAAAGGACACTTTCTCAGACAAATTAAAACAGCAAACGAAAAAAAATTCCGATTCAAAAGCATCTACTGCAGCCGTTTGGGTGAGTGTGGGGTGTGTTCCTGGTTCAGCTCAGAGATAATGTTCACTCCCCTATATGATCTCTCTGCTTCTGGGTTCGGCCAGGAAATGATGTGTGGTGACGGCCTGGGCCTTCCCAGCTTCCCTTGCGTGGTCACTACACTGGACCCTGTCAGAATGGGTAGTACAGTGTCTATTAGAGTGGATTTCACTGGATCCAGGCCCTACACCCAGGTGGATGGTTCATTTTTGTTAGTTAATGTTTAAGTTACGGGGCATAGAGGGGCTGTTAACATGGGTTGCATATATGCTGCTTCTTGGTCAGGGACAAAATGATGTGAATTTTTTTTTTTTTACCTTTTTCTTCCTGTGAAACTCTTGAGTTCATTAAAAGCATGTGGTGAACCCGTCTAAATCATGGCCTATCTGACAGAACCTGCTCTGACGCTGTTGTATTCCAAACGAAACTTGTGTGAGTGTGCGTGTAAAGGTTTGTGTTTAGGCTGGAGAGGAATATGTATGACTTGTCTGGGAAAATTAAATCTGTAAATGTTCAGTTTTAGTAAAAATATTTTTTGTTATGTTATTTGGTTTGTTCTCTTTATTAAGTTTTTTTTTTTTGCAGGTTTGAATCTGATTGTTATTGAAGCTTATTTCCCCCACATAATTAAAAAGATTAAAAAAAAAAAGTAATTGTGACTTTTTATCTCACAGTTCTGTATATATCTTGCAATTCTGACTATTTCTCACAATTCCAAGTTTATAACTCACAATTCTGACTTTTTTCTCAGAAATCCTAGTTAAGACAAAGTCTGAATTGTGAGATATAAACTCGCAATTCCAAGAAAAAAGTCAGAATTGCAAGATATAAACGTGAAATTGTGAGAAAAAATCAGAATTGTAAGTCATAAAATAAATCAAAAGGTAATTGCAAGTTTATGTATTGGTCTGACTTTTTCATAATTGCGAGTTTATAACTCACGATTGACTTTTTTCGCAATTGCATTTATAACTCGTGATTCTGACTTTTTTTCGTAATTGCGAGTTTATAACTCACGATTCTGACTTTTCTTGCTATTGTGACTATAACTCGTGATTCTGACTTTTTTCTCCAAATTTTGAGATATAAACTCACAATTGCAAGTTATAAAGACCAAATTCCTGCATTTAAAGTCGCAATTACCTGTTTAATTGTTTTATTATTTCTTGGTGAAAACAAACTTCCATAGAATGTATCCTGAAAAAAACAGTTAATGTCAAATAATTTCACAACATGAATGGCATGCATACAAACACTGCACGTGTTTAGTCTCAACAACTGCCCTGCCTTTCAAGTGAGTTAATGTGAAAATTCACTTCTGCAAATAAAACAGAAAATAATTGATCTGGTTTTGAGACAGGCACCATTAAACCATGTTTTTAATCAATGCAATATATTTTCAGTATTTGAATAAGAATAATTTTCTTTACAGTATTTTGTCAATAATGAGATGGCTTCTGAAATGCAGGTTTCTGAGAAATAATTCAATACTTTTAGATGCTCCAGGACATGGAATTAATTTGTTTTCAGGCAGTTTAGCGCAAAAAACAAACAAACATGATAAGACTCTTAACTCTTATCTCTATAAAATTATAGGCTATATATTTTGTTTCATACAAACTACATTTCCCCCAGTAAACATGAATCCTTTAAAGCTTTAAAATAAAAGATCTTCAATACATCTATATAAAAAAAAATGTCTGTCTGGTAATGACATTTTACATGCTAAAATGAGATTTAAATCCCATATTTCCAGTGTTGTCTCAGACTTCTGGAGCCGCAGTGACCTCTGGATTTATGAATCAAGTTCTCTGAGACCTGCAGGACGGCAGCTCTGTCGTATCTCTTATCTCTCTTCTCTTCCACATGACTTGGTTCTTCTACCAAACGACAGGTTATATAACTGTCTCAGTGGTGCAGAGCTGCTGTGGCTGCAGTTGAAGTTATTTCTGCACTTGCGACGGCACATTTCTCCGTCCTGTATGTTTGTGTCTGTCTGCAGGCCTTTTATAGGATTGGGACATCTAGAGCAATCAAAACAGCTTTTTGTTTCTGTCTTCTCATATCTAATGAGCCATTTGTAATGTCTGCAGTGTCTCAATGGCTACCATTACAGGATTTCTAAAGACCTTGAGTGTTTGTATATGGTCACAAATAGAACTGATTACTATTTACTATTTAGTCTGTTTGAGTGCTGACATATGAGTGTTTCTGACCAGTAAACCTGCATATACATATGCATACAAATGAGAGACAGTAGCTCTCATGAAGCTTATGCAGTAAATGTGAATGAAAAGTCACGTTCAGTGAGTGTGTGGCAGATGTTGCTCCGATCAGATCCATGTAATCTCATTAAGGCCATGAACAGATTCACGCTTCTCTGATCTGTCTCAGAATCTGTAGAGCTGAAAGCCCATGGCAAATGTTTATTTCCATTATGCTGCTGTCTTATTAACGTGCTTAATGAGTTTGGCCCATGTTGAGTTTGAGGTTCTAGTCTACGTCATCATGGTTCATGACACAAGTTAGTACACACTAACCAGATGTCTGTAATTCACTCATTAAAGGAATGACGACTGCAGGCATGTGTGGTTCTTCTGTCTGTCTTAGGTTAATTACTAAATCTTCCTCGTCAAGAATGAATGATGTATTCACTTGAATTTTATTGGTGTATTAAGATTATAATGGATTTATGTTCTAAAAACATTGTGTGAACAGTGATTTGCAATATTTCTAAAGCGTTACAATGTCCAGTTAAATGTTAAATTGTTAAGGTTGCGATAATGTATTTACAACATTCTCCTAACCTTATTTTTACTCACAATATAACATTCTTTGAACGTTTATTTGTAATATTCATGGTTAACGTTAATATTTGTCAAGTACAAGTAACATCATAAGGACGTTATCAATATGTTGTGCTCAGAACATTTTCTCAACCTTATTAAAACATGAATCAAGTAAAAATAACATAAAGACGTTCAAAGAACAACATAAGATAATAATCAAATATTTATAATGTTATAAGTACATGCAGTCCGTAACTTTCAAGTAATATTTTCCTGATAATTCACTCACCCCCATGTCATCCAAGATGTTCATGTCTTTCTTTCTTAAATCGAAAAGAAATTAAGGTTTTTGATGAAAACATTCCAGGATTATTCTCCTTATAGTGGACTTCAATGACCTCCAAACGGTTGAAGGTCAAAATGTCAGTTTCAGTGCAGCTTTAAATGATACCAGACGAGGAATAAGAGTCTTATCTAGAGAAACGATTGGTCATTTTCGAAAAAAATACAACTGTATATGCTTTATAAACACAAATGATCGCCTTGCACGTGCTTCCGCTTTCCGTATTCTTCAAAAAGCTTGCGCCGTATGTCCTACGCCTTCCCTATTCTACTTACGGAACGAACGCAGTGCCAGTTAATTTCTTTTTGACTGACGATCTTGGATGACATGGGGGTGAGTAAATTATCAGGAACATTTTATTTAAAAGTGGACTAATCCTTTAATTAACAGAACTGCATGCATTGTGCGGAAGAACATCGGAGCCGGAGCTACTTCTCTCTGACGAGTCACGCAGGTACTGTGCTACTCCGCAGCGGTGCCGACCCGAACCAGTCTAAAATAGTCTGAATATAAACACTTATTATAGGTGTACCGTAGTGATTGAGGATAAGACAAAAATACTGTTTGGAAAATGGATTCATGATGCACTCGCTCATTATATAATTTTTTTACATTTTGAACACAAAATAGTTACGGACATTATAGTGAAAGTTGTGGGAAGGTTCCTTCTTTGCTGTCACAGGTCTATATCTCAACTAACTATTTGGTTTTGAGTCAAATGTCCGATTACCAATGATTTAAAGATTAAACCCACCTTGAAAAATGCTCTCTGTAAAAGTGACGATTGTTTATTATTGAATATCACCAAAGACTATAGAATAACACAAGACGTGTCACTCGTATTATTATGAATGGGAGAAAGTGCAACGCACAATATGGCGGAATAAATCCCGCCTTCTAAATAAGAGCCAATCGCTCCGGTTTCTATAGAAACAGTCAGACGCACGCCTCCGAAATGAGGCACAAGAGACGCGCATTTAGGACTGCGCATGCGTATTAGGTTGATCCAGCCTGAAAAATACCGTTTTTTGTCATGATTCGAGCGTTTAGAAACAATATTTATGAGACAGTTGTTGTCAGATTGCATTAGTGATTTCAAATATAAAATTTAATCGAAAGCTTGGCTAACAGCTTTAGAGAAAGAGATAGGAGATAGGTAGGAGCTCCATTTGGAAGCCCGAAAGGCGTTTCAAAGATGGCCGCCGAGTGAAATGACTTGTCTTAAAGGGACTTTGATATCACTCAAATCTGACAATTCTCTCCCAAACTCTTTCTTCATCATGTTTGCACATTGATTAGAATGTGCAAACATGACAATGTTGTCGAATTCTTTTCTTGTCAAAGTTAAACAATGTAATCATTCATAATTTAATCAGATCGGTATCTTTATGCCAAAGTCCAGCTCACTAACCTCAAGAGAAAAGTTTAAAGAAAAACATGGTATTACACCTCTTTTACTGCTGTATATTCAACTGGTTGGGAATGGTGCACAGTATTAATTTAATATTAGTTAATTTCTGCATTCATTTATTTTTATTATTCGTAATCCTACATATTTTGTCGAAAAGCGCGTGATTGATTCGTGTTTGAGCTCAACAGATAGGCCTATCTATGCTCAAATTACGTGTTTCGTCTAAACAACCATTCTTAAATTAACAGTAAAAGATCAGTCACATATAAATCTGCGAGATATGTGCCCGGAGGCCACGCAGTAATGCGGTAACGGACATGTGTGAGCGCGCGCAGTTCACGGACCCGCCTGACGGAGGTCTCGAGCGCTGATCCTACTACGACGAAGGTGTCGCTCATGTATATTAATTAGTTTGTGATGACGTAGCGGCGCTGCCTTCCAATGGTGGAAGCTGTTGATTAATATATGCTGACGTTGCCTGGTAACCTTCCAATGCTAACGGTTTAACTTATGAATATTAAAAACCAAGCCGTCAACATACTAGCGTTAGTAATTTCGCACCCGGCCCACCACACACGTATATATACCGGGGGAAGACGAGGCATTTTGACCTGGGAATGAGTAGCGGAATGCAGAGTTGACGTTAAAGAATCGAATTTACCGGACTGAACGCGGGGGAATGCGTTAAATAGGATTTTAAACCAACGCAAACCCGTAGGCTCGGTCCAGCCCGGTACTGCTCCGTCTTTCTGACCGTCGGTGGTGACTCACGGAGCTCGGGCCGTTCACGGAGCATTGCTGACCGGCGGTCGGATATATCAACCGAAGGACCGACAGGATTTCAGCATGAAGTTCAAACCGAACCAGACTCGAACGTACGACCGGGAAGGATTCAAGCGGCGGGCGGCGTGTCTGTGCTTCAAGAACGAACGGGAGGATGAGGTACGGAGATATTATCTAAACCAGACATGATGCTCCGATGAGAAATCAGTGTATCGAGCCCTTCACCTGAGCTCCAGTCAGAATATATGTCATCAAACAGATATTTGAAGAATATATACTGTGTATATAAGTGCTATAAATCAGGTGTCATGTGATGTCAATGGGTTTTCAATCTCTTAGATGCCAAAGAAGGACCCCCAAATATAAACAACCTGGTGAACCCCATCCTAAAATGTAAAAGGCATCCATCTTTTATAAACACTGAAAAATTAATATTAAAAATCTAAATTACATAATTTGTTTTATTTATTTAATTTTAATCTAATTTTTCCATTTATGTTAGTCAAAAAAAAGCATACATTAATTTTAATCTAATATAATAGATTATTAACTTTTTTTTTCTTTATTCGTTTATTTTATTTACTGAGTTAAGATAGATATAGATTCATAGATTGATATATTTAATTTTGATTTCCAACTTATTCCAAACAAACATTGTACTATCCCGACTCTGTTTACATTTAGAAGTGATCTGAAATCAGTTTATCACTGTCAAGTGTTCTTAGAAAGTGAAGTTTTTGCAGCATACGTGTTTGTGACTGTTCAGATCACTGCGCAGCGTAATCTAGAGCACATCTGTTCATTTAATTCTCATCTAAGGCTGTAATCGCTGTCACACAACACTGTACTGGCCAAAATCCCATTGATCCTCATTAGTCAAGTAAACCAGTTTCAACTGCATAATAACCCATTAGAAAACTGGATTAAACCATGTGTTTCCATCCATCCATACCCACCCACCCATCCATCGCACACATGTCAGCTTCACTCCGGCTGTCCCTATGACTTGTCCTGTTACCCATGACTTAAAGGCACTTTAGACTGTCGGTCACCAGGCTTCCGTAGTGCAGTTATGCAATAAAAGCACGTCAGACTGCAGCTCTCCTGTTTCTGCATGTATACAGCTGCACCAGGTTACTCTACTTCCAAGAAAGGAGATTTAAGAAAGCACATTTATGTCACATCAGATAATTTCGAATTTGCTGCAGGTTTGTTGATGAGTATCTCTAGCCATGGATAAAGGCATTGCTGCTTTTTTTGAGGGCAACACTGAAAAAAAAATGTTTTTAGGATTTACTTTGAAACTCTTAAAGGATTTAAAGGATTAGTTCACTCTAGAATTAAAATTTCCTAAAAATTTACTCACTTCCATGTCATCCAAAATGTTTGTCTTTCTTTCTTCAGTGGAAAAGAAATGAAGGTTTTTGAGGAAAACATTCCAGGATTTTTCTCCATATAGTGGACTTCACTGGGGTTCAACGGGTTGAAGGTCCAAATGTCAGTTTCAGTGCAGCTTCAAAGAGCTCTACATGATCCCAGACGAGGAATAAGAGTCTTATCAAGCGAAACGTTTGGTGATTTTCTAAAAAAAATAAATAATTTATATACTTTTTAACCACAAATGCTCATCTTGCACTAGCTCTGCGATCCGCCATGCATTATGTAATCATGTTGGAAAGGTCACGCGTGACGTAGGCGGAAGTACCAAGCAAGTGTTTACAAAGCAAACATGCACAGACTAAGTCAAACGGCATTTACAAAAAAAGGTAAAACAATGTAGGACGATTTTTAAGTTGGAGGAGAAAATTAGTTTTTCGCCCTACCTCGGTACTTCCATGACCTTTCCAACATGATTACATAATGCGTGGCGCATCACAGAGCAGTGAAAGACAAGCATTTGTGGTTTAAAAAAATTAACATTTTTTATTTTTTAGAAAATGGCCGATGGTTTCTCTAGATAAGACCCTTATTCCTCTTCTGGGATCATGTAGAGCTCTTTAAAGCTGCACTGAAACTGACATTTGGACCTTCAACCCGTTGAACCCCAGTGAAGTCCACTATATGGAGAAAAAATCCTGGAATGTTTTCCTCAAAAACCTTCATTTCTTTTCCACTGAAGAAAGAAAGATAAACATTTTGGATGACATGGAGGTGAGTAAATTATCAGGAAATTTTAATTCTGAAGTGAACTAGTCCTTTAAACATGAAATTTTGAAGTAGAAAGACTCATAATCTTTATTTACAACTTTGAAAAATCAATTCATACAGTGCAGTTTTTGTGTTTAATGTTTGATTCATATAGTAAAACATGAATACAGGCAATAAAAGGTTTTAATTATCTTGTAGGCGACCAGTAATGTCTTGAGTGCATCTTGTAAATAATTAATCACACCATAAACCTGCAGATATACGAGTGTTAGTTTTGTGCCAGAGGTTTCTGCTTTTCCGATGATCTTTTCGCTTCCTTGTATCCAAGTAACCGAACAGAAGAATCTGAGTTGTTTGAGCTGTTGTGTGTAAATCTGTGGTTGCTGCATATCCCCTCTGTAGTTTTACCCATCACGGCGTCTGTTCGCTCATGCCCGCTGGTCTCAGACCAGCTCCACAAACATTCCCGGCACCGCGTGCCAACTACAGACCGATCCGCAGTCAGTGCATGTCTGTGTAAGCGAGGGGAACTCATTTGAAATGGCTGCCCTTTGTGTCGGAGTGAAAGAGGGTGAGTAGAGGGCAGAGGATCAGCGAGCGCATGAGTCAAAATCCCTCCCTTTCAGCGCTCTTCATACACTCCGTCTCTCGCCACAGCGGCGATCAGCAATGGCAAGATCTGTGAGTGTGTTAGTAGGATTTAAACAGTGATTTGTCTCATCTAAAGGCTTCCATTTGTCCCAGAATGCATGCCTGTAATGCTACAGGTGTCTAAAGCAGGAGAAATGTCACTCCATTTAGCATCATGTGATGTGTTTATGATTAAATACAGACCTGTCTTCCTAGAATCTGTTACTGTAAACATACAGCAGATTTAGAATAACTCTGTTACTGCTAAAATAGTCACATGCATACTTGACACACTCAAGAATTATTTCAACCATACACAGATGTAGTCACCTGACTTTTTATTAAGTGATGATGCTTTTTGTCTGGGTCTATTTCAGGGTTATTATTGTCGACTAAACTAAAACTAAAACCATAAAAAAACACTTTCATTACGTAAAATATATATATTTTTTTAAATGTTTAGCTAGTTGCAAAGAACACGTTACACAATTTAGTTTAACATGTACTAAAATAATTAAAACTAAAATAAACATTGATAACTATATATAGACATTTTTAATAAACAAAAAAAACTACAAAAATGACTAAAAAACAACAAAATTACTAAAACTTTAACTAAAATCACAATGAAAATGGAAAAAATACAAATAAAAACTGATTCAAAATATTAATAAAAAATATAAAATTCATAAAAAAATAGTATCTCAATGATATTAAAATAACACTGGTCTATCTGTGAGTGGTTACTTTACCTTTATGTAGTAAAATTACTAAAAAATAAAACTAAATTTTTTTAATAAACTATATAGACATTAAAAAAACTATAAAACACCCAACTAAATGACTAAAACTAAACTAAAATATTACACTTAAAAATCGGAAATATATACAAAAACTGATTTAAAATATTAATAACTCTAATACTATACTAAAATAACACTGGTCATGTGTGAGTGGTTTAAAATAACTTTAACTTGATGTACTAAAATAAAACTCAAATAAAAATTATATAGACGTATTAGAAAAACTACAAAATACCCAGCAAAATGACTAAAACTTTAACTAAAATTACAATGAAAATGGGAAATGTATAAAAATTATTCAGAATATTAATAAAACTCTAATACTATACTAAAATAACACTGGTCTATGTGTGAGTGGTCTAAAATAACTTTAACTTGATGTACTAAAATAACTTAAAATAAAAAAGAAATTAATTAATAAAAACTATATAGACGTTTAAAAAAACCAAAAAAACAACAACTACAAAATACCCAACAAAATGACTAAACGTTTAACTAAAATTACAATAAAAATGGGAAATATAAAAATAAAATATCAATAAAAACTCTAGTAGTATCACAATGATCCTAAAATAACACTGGTCTATTTGTGGTGTGATCTGGTCGATAAGGCTGGTAACTGGTTAGTTCCAGAGAAATCCACAGACAAAATCAGATTCCCTCCATTGTGTCCTTAAGCGGTACTCTTAACCCCAGGTTGCTCCAGGGTGTTTGTCCTTGTATTAAGGTCATGGCGCTCGGCTCGGTGATGTTGGGTGAAAGTCTGACAGCGGCTGTGATCTCCACTGGTCGTGTGGTGAGAAAATACGATTATGAAAGACGATAGTTCTGCTGCAGTGATTTTACATGCAAAAATCAGTCGTGTGAATATATGAGATCTGTTATGTTTATGCATTAAACTCTAAATCAATATGACATAGCTGGAAATAAGTGGCTGTGATTCAATTAGACACCTGATGATTCATGTTTCGCACCCACTTTGTTTTGATTACAAACGTCCTTGATGCGTCATTGAGAACCTGAAATGACATTCACAATCCATTTTACTACAGTAATGTGACTTATTTCTGACAAAAAAAATGGAATTGATGGATCATAAAAAGTAGTCATGGAGCCTTTTCACACACTGTGATGATGCATTTCCACAGTTAACATCATAAAATATTTATATTTTATTTTTAAATAAAACCCATGTACATTTGTAATACTATACTTTGATTTATATTACCTTGGCAGTAAATCACAAAAAAATAGTTAACGCTGCTGCGTGAGGGATTGATGGATAATTTGACGTCTTCTGACCAACATAATCAATCTCTCTGTTTATTTATGCAGTATATACCAGCTGTGTAGATTAGCTTGTTTATTTATTTGGTAAACCACGATGCGATAATTATCGCCCATGTAAAAGCGATTGTACTGCAACAATGCCTGGCTGACTGCACATTATCCTTGTTTTATTTTTGTTATTTTGGGGTCGAATGTGATATGGACGTGTTTTCAGCAGGGTGGAATTATGGGACTGTAAATTACAGGTTGTGGTCGAGTTATTCTCAAACCTGTTTGTACAAGAGGTTTCATTGTCGTCCATTTTTCCTAAACTGTACTTCATCACAGTCTCAGAGTGAGGAACACACAGGTCGTGGTTGTTTTGTTGATTGAGTGGTTGAGAATGAGCTCTGTTGTACCTTAAGCTGATGGTCATGTGTGACCGACCCTGGGAAACCAGAACTGGACTAACATGTTTCAAGAAAACAGCTGTGTTTTAGATGAACTGGAACAGAAGAGCACTGAACACACAAGCTGAAATCAAAGCTTTCCTTTGTCGTTTCTGTGACACAAACTCAAGCGTGACCCGTGTGCGACACATCGTAAAAATAACCTCCGTCTGGCCCAGAACATGCCAGGTGACAGCAAGTGTCATGAACTTGTCAGACGCACGTGATGTCACTGTGCCACCATCATCAATCCCACAATCCTATTAGTGCAGGAGAAACCTGAGGGCCTATGAGCAGCTGGAGGATTAGCCAATCAGAGAGCAGGATATAGCGTCACAATTGCAGTTCTGCTGCATCCATCTGTCAAAAGTCACTCACACAGGGTTATTATTGTTAACTAAAAGTATTAAAATGATTTTGTTGAGACCCATTATTAATTATCACCCCCACTTAGAAAAATTGTAATAATAATTAGGGATGCACCGATTTGAACATTTTGGCCGATACCGATAACCAATAATTCTTTATATTTGAAAGCCGATAACCGATATATTGGCCGATAAACCTAAATCAAAATTTGTATATAATTTTTGAGAGCCTAATTACAAAAACAAAAGTCTCACCATTAAAAGCCATGTCCAAAACAAACAATTATAATGTTCTCATTATAATATTATGGACACATTTCTTAAATGCATCAAAAACTAAAACTGAAATAAAAATTAATAAAAGCTATATAGACATATTTCTAACAAAAATCCTACAAAAAAATGACAAAAACACCAAACAAAATTGCTAACTTTAACTAAAATTACAATAAAAATGGAAATAACAACTGATTAATATATGATAACATTAAACAATTTAACGATAATATTAAAAATGAACATTTATCGGCCGATACCGATTTGGTGGCTGATATATTGTGCATCCCTAATAATAATAATAATAATAATAATAGTAATAAATGTTTTATATATAATACATTTTATAATAATGTTTTTTCCACATCATTATTTGTTAATAATTTTACATGTTAATATATAGGTTATAATATTATTGTACATAATATCTGCAAATAAAAAGTGTACTTTTGTTAGAATTGTGTGCCAATTTAGAAAACTAAATAAAGAGAATGTAAAAAAAAAAGAAAGTTAATTAAAATAAAGCTGAAATTAAATATGAAAAAGTAAATGGAATTAAGTTGAAGCACTACAATTACTAATTAGAAATAAATGAAAACTAAAACTGAAATAAAACACATAAATGGAAATAGTAATATTTAAAAGAAGAAAAACTAATAAAATTGACAAACACAACAAAAAATTTAAAAATAAAATGAAAATATAAAAAAAATGTAATTCAAAGTGTTATTAAAAATTATAATAGTATAAAAATAATGCTAAAATAACACTGATATTGATATTTCAACACTCATATTAATAAATGATAATAAAACAATTCTTGGCCAAATTGTGCAGCCTTACAAACGAGCACAGCAAACCTGGATTTTTTTTTTTTAAATCGCATTTTAAATCGCAATTTTTATCAGAAAAATCACTCTTTAATTTTTTGAACCTGTTCTGCGCTGTTTTCCACAGGTGTTGTTGGTCAGCAGCAGTCGAAACCCGGATCAGTGGATTGTTCCTGGCGGAGGAATGGAGCCGGAAGAGGAGCCCTGTGGAGCTGCGGTTCGGGAGGTCTTCGAGGAGGTGCGATAACACAGTGTTTTACATCATTTCTAGGAGTCAGGGCGCAGCTTTACGTTTTCCGCCCGGCACTCATTTAGCAAACACTTTTTTGATTGATGTTCATATTCAGTGAGGTCAGATGTCTGTTATTTACCAGGAATCTCATGGTTAAATGAAGGATTGTTGTGGATTTGATCCTATCTCTCTCGCTCTCTCTCCCTCAGGCTGGTGTGAAGGGTAAATTAGGACGTTTGCTCGGTGTGTTTGAGGTAAGGCTCTTCTCCCCCTCCTGATTGGACAGTTTAGACTCTTGAACGGATGTATCAGGAGATGATGTGATTACAGTCCCTCATACTGAAATAGTTTATTTTTCAACAACAGCAGAACCAGGACCGGAAACACCGGACGTACGTGTATGTGCTGACGGTCACAGAGACGCTGGATGCCTGGGAGGACTCTGTCAATATTGGTGAGTGTGTGTGTGTGTGTGTGCTGTTTTTGTTATGGATCTGCCAGGTATTCGACCCTTGGGGTCTACTGATTTTTCAACTATTTCCTGACTGCACATATATTGCTCACACATGTTGGTTTCATCTGCTGTTTTATACTTCATGTTTTATTTACATTTTTTAAATTGAATTGCATTTAATTATTTTATTTTATTTAGCATTTTTAATTTTTAATTTAATCATTTTATTTTATAATTGATTTATATTTATTTTATTTTATTTAGTTGAATTAATTCT
>RJVU01015140.1:3728496-3792666 GCA_003731715.1 Anabarilius grahami
TATATATATATATATATTTATTTACACACTATATATATATATTATATACAGTACACTATCTACAACTTTATCTCATTGCAAAATTAACTGAAGCAGTGGGAAACAATAAGGTGCTAATTCTACAGAGCATTTACTACACAGGGCACAGCAGACAGGCAACGGCAGTCTCTTGTAATGTTTTTGCAGGCATGCATGTTCAATTGAAGTGTACCTGCCGCACAGACAACATTCCTTACGGTACTGACGATACTACCGTTCAGAAAATACAATGGCATCGGCAGTATTTTGAAGCTTAAGTATCGCGATACTACCGTAGTACCGGTACACCGTGCAACCCTAATATATATGTGTGTGTTAAAAATCCTAAAAATAAAATTATTTTAACATTATTATATATGTTATTGTGGGAAAGTTGTATTTTTTTTGTATTTTGTGTTCCTTTGGAGAATCTAATAAAACTGAATAAAATAAATGACCTTCAATATCCTGTGAAACAGTTTTACTATACGAGGAGTTTATGAAATGTATGTTTCTGCATCAGCCTCAGTGCAGGTCCAGGTTGAGCCTGTGGGTCGCTGGTTCGAGGCGTTCCTGAAGCGCAGGATTAGAAATGTGTCAGCTTCATTTCAAGAGCTGGAGGAGGAGGAGGAGCTGTCTGAGGAAGAGGAGGATGAGGAGCTGCAGCTGGAGGAGTATCCAATGCTGAAGACTCTGGACCCCAAAGACTGGAAGGTGTGTAGAGTCGTGTGTGTCTGTCAGAGCTGTGTGAACTCAATGCATTGACACGGTTCTCCTGATGTTACAGAACCAGGATCACTACGCTGTTTTAGGTCTGGCACACGTCAGGTATAAAGCGACCCAGAAACAGATCAAAGCTGCTCGTAAGTGTTTTTGTCCTCGCTACTTTACTAAAGAAAACGCAGGATGTTTAGCAGTAACATGCTGTTGTTCTGCACAGATAAAGCCATGGTCCTCAAACATCACCCAGACAAGCGGAAAGCAGCAGGAGAGCAGATTGTGGAGGGGGATAATGATTATTTCACTTGCATAACAAAAGGTTTGAGTCTTGATGTTGTTTTTGGGCTCTACTAGATTGAATGTTGATTATTTTCCTCATATTCTCCATTGTTGCAGCTCCTCTCTGTTCCTGTCTCTATGTTCTATGCTCTGTTCTGCCCCTCCTTCTGAAAGCACAAAAGCAGAATAGATCCTCTTATATGCTCTTGTTTGAATTATCATCTTGTTTCATTGCAGCAATAGAGATCCTGTCAGATCCTGTGAAGCGGAGAGCATTTGACAGTGTGGATCCAACATTCGACAATGCGGTTCCTTCCAAGGCAGAAGGCAAAGAGAACTTCTTTGAGGTGTTTGCGCCGGTGTTTGAGAGGAACGCCAGGTAAAAAAAAATCCCACATGAGTGATTCATACGACTCATTTAGTGCACAGAAATCACACTGCCATATTTCTTTCAATCAGGTGGTCTGTTAAAAAACACAGCCCGAGTCTTGGAAACATGGAAGCGTCTTTTGAAGACGTGGATAATTTCTATTCCTTTTGGTACGTGAAATTAAACTCATAGATTTTGAGCCAAAATGATGTCAAACTCATGCCTGAGGTGCGAAAAATAATATAAACCCCTTCCTTTTCATTTCTAAAGGTACAACTTTGACTCGTGGAGAGAATTTTCATATCTAGATGAGGAGGAGAAGGAAAAAGCTGAATGGTAAGCAATATTTTGTCATTTGTTATTGGTTACGGCACTGGGTTATTATAGTTAACTAAAACTAAAACCATAAAAAAAAACTTTTGTCTCTTGAAATAAAACTGAGGAACTTCACGCACATGTTCGTTTTCAACACGAATTCAGAGACAGTTGTTTGCTTGCAATCTCGGAGACTTGGCTATCGAAATTGGACTCTGATAAAGAGCTGATAATTAATGGATTTAGTGGCCCATTTCGAACTGACCGCGACTCTGGGATAACTGGCAAGACGCGAGGCGGGGGGGTCTGTTTATATGTGAATGAGCGTTGGTGCAAGACTGTTGTCGTGAGAGAGGAACTATGTACAAAGGACATTGAGATGCTCACGGTATCCCTCCGGCCTCATTATCTGCCTAAAGATGGCTTTCCTGTAGCTCAGTGGTTAGAGCGTGGAACTAGCAATGCCAAGGTCATGGGTTCGATCCCAGGGATTGCACATACTCAGATACAAATGTATAGTATAATGCAATGAAAGTCGCTTTGGATAAAAGCGTCTGCCAAATGCATAAATGTAAATTAAATGTAAAGAGTTTCCCCAAATTTTTGTATCTGTGGTGTACATTCACCCAAAGGCCAATGTGAATTTGGCTATGGAGTATATTGAGAAGAGTTTTATGAAATATCAGTCACTATCCCCGGATGCTCCGACTTTTATCATGGGTGATTTTAATAATTGTATATTGGAAAAATCAGTAAAGAACATGTATGGGTATGTAAAGTGTCCAACTAGGTATGAAAGGACATTGGACCAATGCTACGGCTCTATTAAGGGTGCATACAGAGCTTCTCTATTACCTCCCTTGAGTTCATCAGATCATTCATCTAATTCCATGTTATACTACTGAACTGAAGAGGGGAAAAGCTAAAACAAAAACTGTGAAATCTTGGACTGATGATGCTATTGAGAGTTTAAGAGGATGTTTTGATTGTACCTTATGGAATGTTTTTATGAATTCATCTGCTGATATTGATGAGCTTAATGATGTGGTTAGTTCCTGGGTAACTTATTGTGTTGACTCTGTCATTCCTGAAAAAGTTAAGATCCACCAATCTTAAGGGACTGTTGATTAAGAAAATAACTGCTTTTAAACAAGGAGATATGCTTGAAGTTAAAAATGTACAGAAATTAATCAGACAAGAAATTCGGAGGGCAAAAATACGTTATAAGGAAAAAGTGGAGATTAAATTAAGAACAAACTGTATGGGCTCAGTATGGGATAGTCTTAAATTAATGACGGGCCTAAAAAATGGATGTAGAAAACAAGTGAAAGTTACTGGTTACGAGCTAGATAGTGCCCTTGCAGAGGATTTTAATGCATTTTATGCTAGATTTGAAGAGCAGAATGGTGGCATGAGTTCTATAACTCCTCTCAAGAGGGAAGTTTATTTGTTTCTTTTAATGTAGAAAATGTAGTTAATCTTTTTAAACAATGTAAAATTAAAGTGAGTCCTGGTCCGGATGGAATAAGTGGTAGTGTCCTGAAACAGTGTGCAGAAGAATTGGGTCCAATCTTTACTTATATTTTTAATTGGTCTTTTGAGGTTCAGCATGTACCAAAACTTTGGAAACAGTCGATCATTATTCCAGTAGCAAAAAATAATTGTCCTGAAGGCTTGACAGATTATTGACCTGTCTCCTTGACCTCATTTGTAATGAAGGTATTTGAGAAATTAGTAAAAGAGGTATTATTGGAAAAAAAACAACCATTTCTCGACCTGATGCAATTTGCCTACAGGGCGGGGAGAGGTGTGCAGGATGCAACACTGACCTTACTGGACCTGTTGTACAAACATCTGGAGGGCAGTAGTAACCATGCAAGACTATTATTTGTAGATTTTTCGTCTGCATTCAGCACGATTCGACCAGGCTTGTTGGTTCACAAGCTTAGGTCGAGTTTTGGTGTGGATGCAAGAATGGCTGCTTGGTTACTAGATTTCCTTACAAAAAGGTCTCAGAGGGTAAGAATTAATGGCGTTCTGTCAGGCCCTATAATTACATCTATTGGCTCCCCACAGGGGTGTGTACTCTCTCCTCTCCTCTATATCCTATACACAAATGAGTGTCGTAGTTGGCTTGAGAATCGGTACATTCTTACGTTTGCTGGTGACACAGTTATAGTAAGTTTGTTGGTTGGTGAGGAGAGGGAACATGGGCCTATTGTCGAGTATTTTGCAAATTGGTGTCGAGATGTGGGTCTACTTCTGAATGCTGAGAAAACCAAGGACATGTGCATTGACCTGCGGCGAAATCAGACAGCAGCTCCATGTACTATATTGTTGATTGAACTGGTTGAAAGTTATAAGTACCTAGGTACTATTATCGATAATAAACTACATTTTTCAGAGAATACCGATAGATTGTGCATGATGAGCCAACAAACACTTTATTGTTTGCGGAAATTAGCTAAATTCAATATTGATGGGACACTGATGACTGCTTTTTATAAGG
This sequence comes from Anabarilius grahami, assembly GCA_003731715.1. NCBI lineage: Eukaryota > Metazoa > Chordata > Actinopteri > Cypriniformes > Xenocyprididae > Anabarilius > Anabarilius grahami. The sequence goes on from RJVU01015140.1 coordinate 3,732,708, forward strand.
CATATATTGAATCGATTTTAACCTTTTCAATGATTTGTTGGTTTGCCTCTTTAAAGGTCAAACAGAAGAATTCTCTATCAAAGGTTGTAAATAACTGCTTTATTTGATATTCAGGTGATAAAGAAAGCGCAGCACATCATATCTGACACATCTCACCCTCTTTATGAATCATTTCAGACACTCCCCTCAGGATCTTTGTATAGGGTCCCTCTAGCTAAGACAAACAGATTTAAATGATCGTTTGTTCCATATGCTGTCAACCTGCTTAATTCAAATAGGAAAAGGTAGTTTTAATGTGTTATTAATTTGGTGTATTTGTCTGCCTTGTACGTGTGCTATCATGCTGCAGAACAAATTGCCCCTAAGGGGGACAATAAAGTTTTACTATACAATACAATACAATAAAATGAATTTTAAGTGAAATAAATAATTTTAAAAAGCCTATTTGTTTTGTTAATGGTTAAAAACTAATAAAAATGACAAAAACAAATTAAAACAGAAAATGTAAAGATAAAAACTAATTAAAATAATAAAAACAACTAAAATAATATCTACTTTTTTCTTTTTGTACTTTGTGTCTTGTTTGTCTGTGTATTTCTGCGGTACCAGTCGAGATGAGAGGCGGTGGATTGAGAAACAGAACCGAGCCTCTCGAGCTCAGAGGAAGAAGGAAGAGATGAACAGGATACGGACACTTGTCGGTGAGTATCAGCTCAGACGGGAAGGACCTGTCAGAAGCTCTTGCTGTGAGTGGCTGTTTGAATGTGTGTGTGTGTGTTTCAGACACCGCATACAACTGCGATCCGCGAATCAAGAAATTCAAAGAGGAGGAGAAAGCCAGGAAAGAGTCCGAGAAGAAGGCCAAAGCCGAGGCCAAGAAACGGGAGCAGGAGGAGAAGGAGCGGGTCAGTGCCACGAAACATAATATAGTGAAATATGTATATATATAATTTTTTTTTTTTTGTATATATATACCTATACATGTAATACACTTGACCAATAACGTTTTTTTTTTTTGTTTCCCAATATTTTGGAGTGAATTTTGATTACAAATATATTGTAATACTTTATTTTACAGTCCTGTTTTACATACTATGTACTTGCCATAGTAATTACAATAACTAGGTATTAATTGATTAATTAATTAATTTACTAAACCTAACCTTTATGACTCAGTACTTCCTTGGCTAAGCTCACTGTAGCTGCACACTGTAAGATTAATTGCAACTGCAATATTTTTCCACTTTCATTAAAATCTGTGTTTGCTCTCAGCAGCCCTGTTCTCTAAATCATCTCTCTCATCATTTTTGCTGCAGTGTCATTTGTGCCTGCCTGTTGTGAGTCTGTGGTGTGTGTTTGTTTTTCTGTGCAGGCGCGACAGGCCGAGGAGGAGGCGGCGAGGATGGTGAGGGAGAAAGAAGAGGAGGTGGCGCGACAGGCGGCACAGCAGGCCAAGAAAGAGAAAGAGGCCCAGAAGAAGGCCATCAAGAAAGAGCGGCAGAAGCTCAGGACCACGTGCAAGGCAGGAAAGCTTCCCTGCTTCACACAGACATTCAGCTCTCTGTGAGCGTTTATCTTCATCTCTCTCTCTCTCTCTGTTTCTCTTAGACTCAAAACTACTTCACAGATAATGAAGCCGACAGCGTCAGGATGATGGAGGAAGTGGAGAAACTCTGCGACCGGTTAGAACTGACCAGGTGAAGAAGTCGTGTTGTGAAAACCGCTTATGTTTGTGTAGTAATTGCTGAAAAGCTTTTAAATATAATGTCATTTTACACCTTTGTGTTTTTGTCAGTTGCTTCTTTGAAATTATCAAAATGTGGAAGAATAATCAAGTTGTTTTGTTTCTTTTGTAGTTTGCAGACTCTGAATGAAGCGTTGGCCTCTGGGAATAAAGAACAGAGTAAAGCAGCTCTGGAGAAACAGGTGAGAGACCAGAAACACGTCTGCACCGTTTACTTCAATCTTCTTTTTGTTGTCAGCCATTAATCTGTGCATGTGCACAAACATTTGGGGTCACTAAGATTTGTATTTTTTTGAAAGAAGTCTCTTCTGCTCATCAAATTTGCATTTATTTAATCAAAAATACAGTAAAAATTGTGAAATATTATTACAATTTAAAATAACTTTTTTCTATGTGAATATATAGTAAACTGTCATTTATATCCAGTGATCAAAGCTGAATTTTCAGCATCATTACTCCAGTCTTCAGTGTCACATGATCCTTCAGAAATTATTCTAATATGATGATTTGCTGCTCAAGAAACATTTCTGATTATTATCAATGTTGAAAACAGTTGTGCTGCTTAATATTTTTGAGGAAACAGTGATTTTTTATTTATTTTTAGGATTCTTTGAATTGGTTGTTAAAAAGAACGGCATTTATTATAAATACTACTATTACTAATAATAATGTTATTATTAATAATTAAGTATTAATATAATAATATATAGTAATTAATAATGTTGTTGTAGTCCTAAAAAAGCAATTTCTGTAAAAGACAATATCTCCCTTTGCATTGAACTTTGAGTGTCGTAACTTTGCAGATGTTGTTTATGCGCAAACAGCAACATTACATGCTAACTAAAGTTAAAAAAGTGAGATCATAATCAACCACCCCTTTAATTTCTTTTGGGGAAAAAAAATCATCTTATGGACCCCCGACTTCTGAATGGTACTGTAACTTGCTCTTTTCCTGAAGTTCTCCTGGTTCAAGCCTTGACTGTATGTGTGCGCAGGTGCAAGAGGTGAATGTTCAGATGCAGAAGGAGAAGGAGGCGGAGCTTCAGGCTCAGCAGGCGGCGCGCAGCGCTGAACACGCCAGCGGAGGAGGAGGAGTCAATAACAGAGGCTGGAATGAAGAAGATCTCCAGCTGCTCATCAAAGCCGTGAACCTCTTTCCCGCCGGAACCAACGCCAGGTGAGTCTCCATGGAAACCTGCTCCATCGCAGATTGTACGGATGCTCCTAGTGTTCCTGACTGAGGTGTGCTGTGATTGGTTAGGTGGGAGGTGATCGCCAACTACATGAACCAGCACTCCAGCAGTGGGGTGAAGAGAACCGCCAAAGACGTCATTAATAAAGCAAAAACACTGCAGAAACTTGGTAGGTAACAAACTGGGCTTGAAGTATGCTTAAAGAGGCCATATTATTCCCTTGATATTGTTTTTGGACTCTACTAGAACATGTTTTCATGCTTGAATGTTCATTTTTTTCTTCAATCTCCATTGTTGCAGCTCCTCTCTTCCCAGTCTGTCAGTAACGCTCAGGGCTGCGTTTCCCGAAGCGAACTATGGTCGCAAGTTCCGTCGTTACCAATAGAGTTCAATGGGACTTACGACCATAGTTGGCTAAAGATGCTTTCGGGAAACTCACCCGTTTAGTTCCTGTCTCTATGAAGCCCCTCCTTCTGAAAAGCACAAAGTGCTCCGATTGGTCAGCTGGAGCGGTGTGTTGTGATTGGTCAAGTGCTTCCAGTGTGTTTGGGAAATGTCCCGCCCCTTACCTTAACCGCCAGTCTCAACACACTACTAACTAACTCAACCAGGCCCGCCGCTTTATTCTGCGTATTTAAATGAGGAATATTGTGATGTGTTTGTTCTCAGAAGATGTAAAAAAGCATAATAGATCCTCTTTAATCTGCAGATCCTCACCAGAAAGATGAGATTAACCGAAAGGCCTTTGAGAAGTTTAAGAAGGAGCATTCAGCCGTTCCTCCGACTGTAGACAACGCTGTGCCATCAGAGAGATTTGATGGTAAGTCGCCACACAATACATGCTGCAAAAACAGTTCACCAGTACAATATAAACACTTCTCTTCACATTTCCTCCAGCTGTAAGTGAATCCAACTCTGCACCCTGGACCACAGAGGAGCAGAAGCTTCTGGAACAGGCTCTGAAGACCTACCCAGTCAACACACCTGAGCGCTGGGAGAAAATCTCCGAGGCTGTTCCTGGACGCTCCAAGAAAGACTGCATGAAGAGATACAAAGTGAGCAGCTCCATTTCATGCTCTGCGTAACTGTTTGTGTTTTTAACCGTACACAGAAACGTCATTGACAGGATTGTGCAACACACTAAAACCATATATTTAGGGTTTTTATTTGGTTTGACTGCTTAGCAATTATTACACAGAACAAATAATGACAAGAAAAATAAGCATTAACATATTAATAAGGTAAAAGTAAAATAAGCTGCTAAATAATTAAGTTTCTTTTTAGTAGTGATCATAATTTTAATACAATTTAAAATATCTAAATATCTGTAAAACACTCTTAAAATGCAAGTAGATGACAAAAAATAGCAATAACAAAGTAGAATAAAAAATAAGATTTTTTTAAAAAATGAATTTTATTATTAATAAAGTATTGTTACACAGAAAAAAATGACAAAAATAAAAGGAAATAAGCAATAATACACAATGGTTTTCTGTCTGTTTGTCCAGGAGCTGGTGGAGATGATCAAGGCGAAGAAAGCCGCCCAGGAGCAGGTTTCTGCTAAAAACAAAAAATGACAAGTGCCGCAGGGAAAGAAAACACACATACACACACAAAATGTGGTCTTTTAACTTTATTGTGTTGTTCTTTATTTTATAATAAAATAAACATGGAAAAAAGCACATATTAAGTTCTCTTGTTTTTGTAACTATGCAGACAGTGTTCTGGTTCACTTCTCAATCCTCACGGCCGTAACCAATACATGCCACTGCGGATCCTGTTATAGTCTGGAAGCTGCTCGATGGGACCTGCAAACCATCATGAGTATTTGGTTATCAGTCATTCAGAGCAGCGTTTCTCAACCCTGATCCTGATGCGGGACGCCGGTTTCAGGTCATGTGGCTTAGACCAGTTTTACAAGTTAGTCAGTTTAGTAACTTTAAGTCAGTTACATAAAAAGGTATATCGGTCTAATCTGAATCTGAAAAGTAAAACTGATATCCCTAACTAATTAATAGTTAAGACAGGCTGCGTCCAAAATCGCACACTCCTGAGTAGGTACTTATTTTGAATAAATTACTTCGTGACTGCTAAAAAAAAAAAGTATGTTTTATATAGTATGAATGTAATCCGGACACACTACATTTATGTTGTCGTCATCATGTGACCTACCAGCATCAGCTGCATCACTTCACTGCCATTCACAAATCCTCTCCCGTGGCCTTATGGGATAGTCAAGTGTCCATCATATGCACACTTCAGAATCTCACAGGAAGTGGTAGGTCATCCAGGTACTTTCTACCAACCCTATTATGAGTACTGTGAATTCAGACATACTACTTTTGTCACATACTGTTTTTCGCCTACTATATAGAAGGGAAGTATGCGATTTCGGACACAGCCGCTGTCTCAACCAGCCACTGGAGTCTCTACTAACGAGCTAACGAGTTGAATCAGGTGTTTAATTAGGGACCAGGGTTGGGAAAGTATCAAATATTTCATTATAACAGAGTAAAGGTGGACACTCACCAACAGCAGCTATAGCAGGAGCTTTATTGTAGATGTATTTCATACACACGTCCTTGATGGTTGTGGCGTCTATGGCCTGAGGACAGAAGCATGAAAACTGAAGGCCGATTCTGATGGTAACTTTCTCATGGAGACGGTAAGGTGAATTCAACAATTTAGTCAGTGTTTTTATTGCCATCTGAATCCAGAATGTCTGTTTTCTCTCACCATGCATGTAAACATTCCCGGTTGAATCAAACACCAATGTGTGTGGTCATTTATTTGCTGTCTGAATCTAAATCCCAGTTTATAGGAAGGGATCTTATCCAAAAGTCATTTTGTAAAGCATTTTTGAGGAAAACATTCCAGGATTATTCTCCATATAGTGGACTTCGCTTGGGTTTAACGGGTTGAAGGTCCCAATAAAGATCTTATCTAGCAAAACGATCGATCATTTTCTTAAAAAAAGTATATACTTTAACCACAATTTCTCGTCTTACACTGCTCTGCGATACGCATTACATAATCACGCGTGATGTAGGCGGAAGTACCGCTCCAGTGTTTACAAAGCGAACATGCAAAGACTAAGTCAAACAGCCTTTACAAAAAACGGCTTACTTCCGCCTACGTCATGCGTGAGCTTTCCTACGTGATTACGTAATGCGTTGCGCATCACAGAGCAGTGCAAGATGAGCATTTGTGGTTAAAGTATATAATTTTTTTTAGAAAATGACCGATGGTTTCTCTAGATAAGACTCTTATTCCTCGTCTGGGATCCTGTAGAGCTCTTTGAAGCTGCACTGAAACTGACATTTGGACCTTCAACCCGTTGAACCCCAGTGAAGTCCACTACATGGAGAAAAATCCTGGAATGTTTTCCTCAACCTTCATTTCTTTTCCACTGAAGAAACAAAGACAAACATCTTGAATGACATGGGGGTGAGTAAATTATCAGGAAATTTTAATTCTGAAGTGATACTAACATTAGTTTACTACATTAGTTAAATGTAAGTGAAACCTTATTGGTTACATATTTTTAAAAAATGTGGTAACACTTTATTATATACATTATTATTAGGGCTAGCACAACTAATTATACTGGTTGAAGTAGCTGGGTCAAATGTTTACCTTATGTAAAAAATTATTTATTTTAGCTCACATTTTTAAAATGACCCATCATTTTGGAAGATAAAATGCAAGACAGAAAAACCATGATGCGTCAATATTCCTATTTTGAAATATTTAAAACAATATTTACAATTGTTAAATTACATACACATTAATTGTCAATCATGTGACTGAGCAGCACATTCATGGCTTTGTAGGATCACAGAACTTGCTCCTCCACCATGAATAAATACATGTTTTATCACTGAGATGCCATGCAGATTTAATTTTACAGACATCCCCATGAGAAACAATTCTGGTTAACGCGGTAAACTCTTGTGAAACTCATCAGCAGGTTTGTTTACTCACATCTATTCTGGCCTCCAGCTCATGCAGAGGAATCCTGCGGCTGTAACACAGCATCTGCCGCCCGATGTCCTCGCAGATGGGTGTGGATCCTAAACGAGAGACACACTTTAAAGTCACCATGAAATCAAAACCATTTTTTCTAATATTGCAGTATTTATAACGTTTTATCCGTGTACATTTGTTTAAATTTGTAATCTTGAATCAGAATAACTTCCAATCCCTCTTGCGACTTCTCTTCCACAACCATCCAATCAATTCCCTACAGACAAAATCAAGCCCCGCCCTACATTTGTTCTTGTTTGCAAAGCCATTTCACTCAGATATGTCACAATAGGGAAGAAAAAAACTAGTGCAACTTCTATTTCATGAATTTAAACAGCTCTAAATGTGATGTGTGTTTGTGAAACCTCTTGATTATGGTGTGATTTATATGACGCTTCACTCACCGTCCAGGTGAAGGAGCATGTTTGTCTTCAGCAGGTTTTTAGCTCGGTTCACTTCGCTTTCGGTCACGCTTGTACACAGAGACATCCTAAAGCAAACCGTATGTTAATTGCTCATCCATATTTTCAGCTCAACAGTGAAGGCGAGTAACATCGAGCTCACCATTCCAGCTGGGTGAAACGTATCATCTCGTTGACGGTTCCCGGCTCGCACACCATGTAAAGCCCCCACAGACCTGTATCTGTGTAGCAGGTGTTGAAGGACTGGAAACTGTGGCACAAGTTGCCCTGACATGCCATCTGTGCCAGTTTACTGGACAAGTTCTACGAGAAAACTAGGTCTGGTTAGTTGACCTTCGGGTGTTTTCAGTGTAAAGTGAGTTCATTGAGACCATCTTACCATCCCGCCACCGAGGGACCGATCCCAGTTTCCAATGAGCGTGTTGGCCACCATTAGAGGAATAGTATCTGGATGTGACCAGCCGACAGCCTCCACGGCGATAGCTATATGAGCCAGAGGCATCTTATCATCTCGCACACGAATCTGTGAGGAATTATGAGAACTCAAAGGTAAGTCTTTTAAAGAAGACCTCTGTTCAAAAGTCTTGATGTTTTGGGGCTCTACTACTCTACACATAATTTGAAAATGAAGCCCCTCCTTCTGAAAAGCACAGTGTGCTCTGATTGGTCGGCTGGAGCAGTGTGTTGTGATTGGTCAAGCGCTTCGAGTGTGTTTGGGAAATGTCCCTCCCCTTACCATAACCACCAATTTCAACACATTAATGACTCAAACATGCCCCGCCCCTTTATTTTGCATATGTATTAGGTGGGAATTATTTAAATGAGACAATTATACATCATCTATAAGTATATCCAACTTTATCCATATACATACAGTACACTTACATTAAGGGGTATTTAGTATATAGCAGATCTGAACTGCTTGATTGTTATATCATCAAAAAACATTAAAAGTTTAAATATATTAAGTTGTATATAATATATATATACATCTTTACATACATACAGTATTTCTACGTAAAGTAACATATACTGTATAGTAAATCTTGTCTGTGATTGTTTATATCGTCACAAATGTAAACTTAACTATTATATATTATATTCACCATATAAAACATTTCTATGTGTAATGACCATTAATCTGAATTATTTTTATAGTCTAAATAATGATTTAATCGTGCATTTACCTCACTCCCGGTGAAATGGCAGGGCTGTAAAGTCTCTCCGCTGTATCGGGCCGGCAGCTTTCCAAAATGAAATTTGGCTAAATCGATTAGCTCATTATGTGACACTCCTTAAAGACAGAAAAATAATACTGGTTTATTAATGAACTGGTTTATTAATGAGCCATTAACAGAGGAAGTGACTGCTGAGCTACAGTGGCTGCATCCGAAATCACATACTTCCCTACTATATAGTTGTGAAAAAAAAAAAGGTTGTCCAGATTCACAGTACCCATGAAAGAGTTGGTAAAAAGTACCCAGATGACCTACTACAACAGGTGAGATTCTGAAGTATGCATACGATGGACACTTGACTATCCCATGAGGCCACGGGAGAGAATTTGTGAATGGCAGAGAAGCAACGCAACTGATGCTGGTAGGTCACATGAAAATGACAACAAGGTGAATGTAGTACGTCTGGATCACATTCATACTACACATATTATAGAACCTACTTTGTTTTTAGTGCTCGCAATGTAAGTATTTACTCAAAACAAGTACCTACTCAGAGTATGTGATTTTGGACGCAGCCACTGTTTCTGTTGCTTTACCTCCGGCTGCAGCTAATACAATTCGTGGCCCTTTGTAGTGTGTTGTAATGTATTCGACCAGATCCCCTCGATTTATAGTTCTGCAAAAGATCAAAATGATCAAAAAAGATCAACTTCAGATTTTTCATACTGTGTTTTTGGGCAAGACACCAGTGTTTTTCCATGCACTGGTCAATTGTGGGATTTTAGGCTATTTTTCTTCAATAACATGGGAAGAAAACATCCAAAATACACACTTAGGTGTTTCTTTTATTGCACTATTTGCATCTGTAGATTGAAATTACAATAAATATCTTTAAAGGCGGTGAGTTTTTTCTCCTGCAGAGTCAGAAATAATTTTCTACATGCACCAAACTTTACAATTTTATTCCTATCTGTATTCTGAAGGTTTTTACAGAGATGTTTGTTCATATATCATTCACCTGATTTATATAACATTTTATTTCTAAAAACATGGTGAAAATGTTTTTTTCTGGCTGTTGATTTTCTGATTTATGGAGTGATAGAAAGAAATCCAAAATCCTCAGTAAAAACCTTTAACTAACATGTCAACAAAATATTTTTTTGTTATTCATTATGCTTTCCTGTAGCTCAGTGGTTAGAGCATGGCACTAGCAATGCCAAGGTCATGGGTTTGATCCCAGGGATTGCACATACTCGGATACAAATGTATAGGATAATGCAATGTAAGTCGCTTTGGATAAAAGCGTCTGCCAAATTTATAAATGTAAATTCCTAATGTTCATCAATGTTATCTATCTTTTCTGAAAATGTATGCAAATGTGTGCATATTTAATTATGCAATGATTGTTTGCATATGTAAACATAACACTGCAGAAAACCATTGCTCTAAATTATGGAAATGTTTGCATATTTAATTATCTAATGCCTTGTTTGCATTTTTAAACGTAATGTTTCAGAAAACAATTCAACAATGAGCTATAAGAAGCAGGGTTATTATCATTAACAAGTTATTGAAAAAGATTCTTTGTCAATTAAAATAAAGGCTGAATTAAAATTAAACAATTAATAGATGAATAACTTAACGAAAATTAGAAATGGTGCCTTGGCAAGTAACTGAAATAAGTTTAAGTTAAAGCACCAAAATTACTAACTGGAAAAAAAAAACTGAAATAAAAATAAATTAAACGTAAATAGTACAAACTAATAAAATTATCAAAAACACAATCTGTAAAAATCCAAACAAGAATTTTGATCCTGTCATTATCCAAATGTTCAGATTTCATGCAAATTATTGCAAATATAATTAGATCTCATTAGCATATGTACACATATGATTTCATAAAACTGGTAAATAAACTGTCTTGATGTTCTGCGATTAATCAACTGACAAAAGTATGGTGATATGTAAAAATTTGTACCCTGTTCACACCTAATGGACTGTAAACTAGCGACACATACTTGATGTTCTCCGTAGGGCCCAGGATGGTTCTCCCGAGAGGCGTTTCCTGATAGGCTGTAGCATGCAGGTAATCGAAGACCACTTCCTGCAGGTTGGTCTCCACTTCCTGCATCTCTCTGAGAATAACTCCACGCTCTCGCTCGATCTCCGCTTCTCCCAGTGTGCTGTTCTGAATGATGTCAGCCAGGATTTCCACCGCTGGGAACAGAGACTGATTTACAGCACACCCATAATGCCGTTCTGCCTGTCACGACGGGGTGGTGTTTGGTGTTTACCTCGGGGCAGATCTTTGGAGAAAGCTTTGGCGTAGTACACAGTCTGCTCTCTGGAGGTGTACGCGTTCAGATGAGCACCCATGTTCTCAATCTCCAGTTCCAGGTCGAGCTGGGACCTCTTCCTGGTGCCCTGAAGCAATTCGATGTTTTCTGAACAAAACTGTTTTAATATTTAGACAGAGAATTTTGCAACTCGTTGTTTCTCCTACCTTAAACGCCATGTGCTCCAGGAAGTGGGCTGTACCATTATTGCTCTCATTTTCATACCGGCTCCCAGCATCAATCCACAGACCAACCTGGATCATGTGATTAGAATTGAGATATTTTGATTATTTATCATTTACTTGCCCTCATGGGACCTCCTACTTACTTCATTAATATTTATTATATTTATCTTGTAACTCTTTTAGGGATGCACAGATATTATTTTTAGGGGCCGATATTAACAAACAATTATTGGCCGATGCCGATATTTGTCACCTGCTCTCTTATCTGAAATTTTGTCATCAAAATGGATAGTATTTTGATCATGTTTTAAATAAGCAAAATTCAAAAACACCTGCATTAAAATATACTAGCAGGTTTATTGCTGCATCATCAAATAATTTTTAATGAACATGGATTGGATCCATTTAACACTCAGCAGGCCTACATAAAGACAACAGAACAAAGATACACATGAAATAAACAGTGCTTTTTAGGTAGGTTTAATAGTTTTCAAGTACAGAAATAAAGTAAACAAATGTAAAATAGCACTGCATATTCCTCACGGTATAAATTAAATACATATTAATCCTTTATTGTGATTAATCTTCTAATTTGTTTTTGTATACACTAATATTTTTTGTAAGTTAAAATATGTATGAGATCTCCTTTACTAAGGTGGGACTCTTATTTTGACGAGTGTTCTCGTCTATGGAGCTATATGGGTAATGACAGGGAGTGCATGCAGTTCTTCAGAGATATTTTGCAGATTTAAAGTTTGTCCGTTTATTAAGCACCCCCGAAAAGACATGAGATCTGCACGTATTTGTTAACTATTAGTTGTAATAAGTGTTTTAAGTAATTTGCTGTATGTTGATGATAATGCAATGGAGAGAGAGTTTAATGCGCACCTATTGTGCTCTGTATTGTTTAGCTTTTGTGGTGATTTGTTCAACGGATGTAATAAACTTAATCAAACTTCAGTAAAGTTTTAGTCATCATTCGGACGGGGTCCGCTACACTCATGAAAGTTATAGAAGTTATTCAGTCAAGAATATTGTGCGATCTTTTGTTATTTGATTAACTTTAAAGCACAGACAGCAGCACTGGGATTACGCAACAGTCATTATAAAGCTCAATGCCTTCACGCAGTTAATTAATAAACTATCGATTTATTATATCAGCCTTTTTCCTGCTATAGCCGATGGTTGTAAATTGAGCAAAAATCGGCCGATAAATATCGGTGCATCCCTCAACTCTTTATTTTGATGGTCCTCTTTAGGTATTCTGCTGACTGTAACTGACTTAGCAACTACATGTTAACTTATTCTACTAACCCTAACAGTCTACTAGTACTCTAATGAGAGTTAGTTGACAAATAGTGAGTTAGTTGAGATGTAGGTGCAACAATATGTCTTCTATGATATGAAACAAACGCATTATGAAATTCTCTCACTTCAATGAAATAAACTACATCTTTTGTATCTATTGTTTTTCATATCATTTCAGACAAGGGTGTGTGGCACCTCCCACAAAGAGGCACGGAGACACCCCCACATGTCCCAGTTTGAGAATAAAAAAATTAAATTAAATTAAAAAAGCACCATATTTAAATTGCCTTCCTAATTTTAATATTTAATACTCAAATTCATCAAACACTTGGCTCAGATGTGATGGTGAACTCACCGTGCATGTGGACAGGCCGGAGTCTTCAGATGCCACCCTGAGCCCGTTATCAAGGGTCGTGACCTTCGTCTCAGGTACATTTAAAACCACGTGACTGACAGCCTGAGTGGAACCAGTCTGAAACACAGACATCATTTTAAATCATGTTATATACTCATGATTTACAGAGCAGCATATATAAGGTAAATATTAAAAACGGATTTGAGCAGTAATAAGATTAAATGTTTGAGTAATGTCTTTTTTCCCCCTTCATGTTATGATGTACGCTTGCATCATTCAGACCAGCGTTCATGCCACAGCCTGAACCTGGCTGTTTTAAACGATTTCGAGGACTTCATTTTCAATATTTCGGCATTTTAAATGATATTAATGTTGTGTTTGTAATCTCTCACCCTCTTAATGGCTGTTGTGTTCAATAAAGTCTTAAAAAAGTGTCTCCCCGCTGCGCCGAAACGCTGCACGGACGCCGCCATGCTGTTTACTGACTGAGTGACGCTGCTGAAAAGACGAGTTCCGATTGGACAGAAGAACGCCTACGTCATGCGTTATCCAACGCAGCGGCGTCACACAAGATTAATTATAATTTTATAATTATTTAGGTCACAGGAATAAGTGCCATCATCCCAAATTCCACCGTTTGACCCTCATATCCTTACGCCGTCTAGTGGCGAAATGTCAAAATACATGATAAGTTCACTTAATGACCAGCAGATGGCAGCTCTGAGTACAAGATAAAAATACACGCCAACTTTTTATTTATGTGGCGTTTATGTTAATTAATTGCGTTTATTTGGCATTTATAGTGATTTATCATCATTAATAATATAAGATAATATAAAATTGGTATTTGACATGAGAATCTGTCATACATTTTATCAATCACTTCCATTATGTTGCATATTAATTACAGTCTTGTGTTAGTGTGATTGTCATATTTTTGTGCCTAGTTTTAAAAAAAAAATCATTGTTTAAAGTTGTTTGTTAAATTGTTAAAATGTGCCTTGCATATATCCTTTCTAATGTGCTTTGTACTTTTAATAAACGTTACATAATCAAAAATGTATGTCTCTGCTGGAAATTACTGTGAGGTCTGAATGTTGCTATAATGTGACAGTAGTTGTGATGAAAACTTTACATTTTAAGTTAACAAAGCATGAATAGATGGTTTTGTTTATTTTATGTGAGTCTGTGAAAGACCAGTTCATAAGAGACATCTTTGTCTCAGAACAGGCACATACACTAAATAAATGAGCTCTTAGGCTCATGATCAAACATCCAGCAATGCTCAGCCGTGAAGCCAGAAGCTCTTGAATATATGTGGTAGTTTTAGGCAATAGCTCACTAACTGAACACACTCAATTCACACTTGTGATGTTTAGTGCTTCATGTGGTTGTTTGAAACCGTTGTCCTCTTCTGTGTTCCTGTAGCTCATCTGATAAAGCATGGCACTAACAATAAGGTCATAGGTCCGATTCACATGCTGTGGAAACAGAAATGAACATTAGATCTTAGAGTATGTTCCCAAGTTCAAATCATCGGTTTGTGGCCAAAGTCTTACTTAGGGTGGAAAAAGCACTTGTCTTTCAGGTTTCGAACTATTAAAAAAAAGAAAAAAGGCAACTTTAAGCAGCACCAGCGGCTTAGCGGTCTATGTTTGTTGCGGCTTAATGTGGGAAGTCCTGGTTTGAGTGTCACTTTTATGATGAATAAATGCTTTAGTTTGCTTCTCCAAGTGGAGAAAAATCTTTAGTTTCACTGCTTTTGTCCAAAAAAAAGGACATGCCCCCACAAAAATAAGGCGTATGTGTGGGCGCTCCAGTGGTTCAGTGGTCTAAGCGTTACTTATCCAAGTGGAGACTCCCGGTTTGATCCTTTCTCTTTGCAGTAAAAAGCTTTAGTTTCACTGCTTTTGTCCAAAAAAAGGACATGCCCCCACAAAAATAAGGAGTATGTGTGGACGCTCCAGTGGTTCGGCGGTCTAAGCGTTACTTCTCCAAGTGGAGAATCCCGGTTTGATCCTACCTTTTTGCAGTAAAAAGCTTTAGTTTCACTGCTTTTGTCCAAAAAAAAGGACATGCCCCCACAAAAATGAGGAATAAGTGTGGACGCTCCAGTGGTTCGGCGGTCTAAGCGTTACTCCAAGTGGAAAATCCTGGTTTAATCCTACCTTTTTGCAGTAAAAAGCTTTAGTTTCACTGGTTTTGTCCAAAAAAAAGGACATGCCCTCACAAAAATAAGGAGCATGTGTGGACGCTCCAGTGGTTCAGTGGTCTAAGCGTTACTTCTCCAAGTGGAGAATCCCGGTTTGATCCTCCCTTTTTGCAGTAAAAAGCTTTAGTTTCACTGCTTTTGTCCAAAAAAAAGGACATGCCCCCACAAAAATGAGGAAT
Source organism: Anabarilius grahami (assembly GCA_003731715.1). Taxonomy (NCBI): domain Eukaryota; kingdom Metazoa; phylum Chordata; class Actinopteri; order Cypriniformes; family Xenocyprididae; genus Anabarilius; species Anabarilius grahami. The sequence goes on from RJVU01015140.1 coordinate 3,747,846, forward strand.
AAGTGTGTGGGCGCTCCAGTGGTTCGGCGGTCTAAGCGTTACTCCTCCAAGTGGAAAATCCTGGTTTAATCCTACCTTTTTGCAGTAAAAAGCTTTAGTTTCACTGGTTTTGTCCAAAAAAAAGGACATGCCCCCACAAAAATAAGGAGTATGTGTGGACGCTCCAGTGGTTCGGCGATCTAAGTGTTACTCCTCCAAGTGGAAAATCCTGGTTTGATCCTACCTTTTTGCAGTAAAAAGCTTTAGTTTCACTGGTTTTGTCCAAAAAAAAGGACATGCCCCCACAAAAATAAGGAGTATGTGTGGACGCTCCAGTGGTTCGGCGGTCTAAGTGTTACTCCTCCAAGTAAAGAATCCTGGTTCGATCCTCCCTTTTTGCAGTAAAAAGCTTTAGTTTCACTGGTTTTGTCCAAAAAATTGGGGAATCCTGGTTCAAATCTCACTTCTCAGGCGGAAAGTTATTTACTTTCAATGATCAAATGAGACAAATTTGTCCCCTCAAAACAAGTTTTGAATCCATTGTCTCCAGTGGCTCAGTGGTCTAAATGTCATTCCTTAACGTGGAGAGTCATCGAATCTCTCTTCTGCGATGGTAAATTCTTTACTTTCATTGGTTCTGAATGATCAATTGAGACAAAACTCCACCAAAACAGAAAAGCTCACGGAAGAAGGAGAATCCTGGTTCGAGTCTCATGCTTTGCAGTAAAAAGCTTTAGTTTAACTGCTTTTGTCCAAAAAAAAAAGGATATGTCCCCAAAAAAAGAGGTGCAAGTGTGGACGCTCCAGTGGTTCAGTGGTCTAAGTGTTGTTCTTCCAAGTAGAGAATACCGGTTCGATTCTCACTCTTTGCAGAAAAAGCTTAACTTTCAGTGGTTTTGTCCAGAGAAAAAGGATATGCCCCCAAAAAAAAAGAAGTGTAAGCGTGGAAGTTCCAGTTAGCTCAGTGGTATGAGCATGATCTCCCCTGTCGGGAGGTTCCCGGTTCGAAACCGGCCTGGATACTGAAGCACCGTTGTGGAACAGTCACCAGATCAGGATCAGTGGCAGGAGCGATCAGATCTGGACAGGAGGATGAGAGAAGGTTGGAAATGAAGGGGGGAGGTAATATCCAGCCACCTCCCCCTGGGGACTTCTGAGACGATAACCAGCAGTGGTTATCTATTACACCAAGTGTTTGACTTATATAAAAAATATCCAGCCCAGAGACTAAGTCATTATTTTTAATCCACTTTTTCTTGGATGTCCCTCTGCTCCACCATCTTCTTCAATCCTCCACGGTCTTCAATCTGCTCTCCAGCCCAGCCAGAACCTCCTTCAGTGACCAGCCCGGGATTCGAACCGGGAACCCTCCACATGGAAGGATGTACTCAATACCACTGAGCTGCTGGCACATTGACACTCACCATGCTTTTTTTTGGGGGCATATCTTTTTTTTTTTACACCTACTGGTGTTTAAATGCAAGTACACTAGCCAAAGGAACTCAAGGACCGGACTACGGTTCAAACCCGGATCCGGAAGACCACTGAGCACACTGACATGGATCGACTTCTCCAAAAATTTCAAACCAGCACCCAATGATCTGAATCTCGAACTTCTGAGAACTTTGTGGCAAAGACTAATCGCTGGAACAAGCTCCAGAAAATCCCAAAGAACCTCACAGACGTGTTTCAGCTTGGCAATTACTAAAGACTTCGTTAATGACTCTGGTCTGTGCTTTTTTTTTTTTGCAATGTGTGGATGGAAAACATTTTCCAATTCACTCCCTCACATATAATCTCAATGTTTGATCTGTGGAAATTGACCTTATATTTATTATAATGCAGACATAAATTTCACACGTGCCGATTTATTTTGCACACACACAAATAAATACATTTAACAGCTCTGAAACATATTTAACAATTTATTGATGATCTTTTAAATAGGTTACTAATGATGCATATCAGCAAACCAATTTGACAGAGAATATGAGAAAATTAGAAACTAAATATGAGAGAAAAAGCTTCAGGTAGTTAAGTAGTTGAGTTTTTATTAAAAAGTTGGAATAACAAAAATTAAGTGACAGGTCTGCACAATCAATGCAGAGATTATGAATTTTCTATATTACTAAAGTTATTTTCTGGCAATTTAAATACAAAATCATGTAAATATGAGATAGCAGGTAGATAAAAAGTACAGCTTGAAATACTTGCTTACCCTTAATTCTCCATGTACATTTAAAGGAGCTGTATGTAGGATTGTGGCCTAAACTGGTACTGCAATCACTAAAAAATACTGTAGAGCGGTGTATCCCCTCCCCCTACCCCCTGACTCGAGGTTGCCAGATGAGCTGCAGGATTCAGCAGAAACGTAGGCTGCTTCAATGAGCTTCCAATGGCAAGTGACGAACAGACGTACACAGTAAGTTTTTTTTGTGTTAATTCTGTTTATGCAATAAAAAGTAATCTGAGAAAAAAAAGGATAATAGTAAAACAAAACAAAAATAAACAACAAAATAAAAATTCCTTATTTTTCAATACGAAAAAAAAAAATCGATTTACAAGTACTAAAGTTTTTGTCATAAGTAGGCTAACAAATAACCAAAACATTTGCCACAGCAATTATAACGCAGGACAAATTCAATATCACCAATGGCTATCACAGGGTTGTTTTCAGTTCCATCAGAAAATATTGTTAGAGTAACTAAATTACATTAGCAATGGTCATACAGGTCAACTTGCAGCATGTGTAACTTAGTCCACGATATACGTGAAGAACAAATGACGAATCATTTTTACTGAGGTAACATTAGGCTACTGTCTCAATTACGTTTCAAATTGCCATAATGGGCGTGCTAATGTTGTTTTCCTCAGCGTCTCAGCATAATGACAGAACATACGTCCATGTGAGCTAACGTTATGTTACTTTGCACAAACATGCATAACTTTGTTCGACTGTCATGAATATGTGAAATGTCCATTGACATCAAGTACAAGTTAGCCAAGCATAGATGAATCTTACCTGTCCAGGAGAAAATTAGCAACGTTGGCGTCTGTGTTCAAATTCTTCTCCGTTTTCAGCCGTGTGAAAACGGAGAAAACTGAGAAAACGTGACTTTGTCACGACGAATTTCTGAATTATAACGAGGTCTTTTTGATTTAGTAACACTAGACATTTTTATCCGACTGGAGTTAGGGTAGGTTACAGCAAAGCTGGCAACACGGATCCCGAAACACTACTGACTTTGTGATTGGTAGATAGGTGGAGGGAGGCGCGTCAGGCCAAAACACAAAATGACAACATCAACATCAGTTGAGGGCTGCAAGTCCACTTTTTAAATGACAATATCCTGGCCGGACTACTTTTGTCAGTGATATAAGTATTTGAAATGAACATGATTTCTTAATGTCTAGTGACACATCAGGGCCATTTTATGATTAATTGAAATAGATTTCTTACATACAGCTCCTTTAAGTCAGCTTTTACTGTCATTCAACCTTGTGTGTACATTTAATGAGTAATGAGTATGTTTTATTGGCCCTGGTGCTAATTTTACATAAAATGTATTAAATTTAAGGCACTAATCACAGTAGGCTACATGACATGAAGTAATGCTCAGGTATATTTTATATCACCCTGACTGACAGCCTAAGTGGACTAATTAGGATAGTTAGTATGACCCCCACTAAATTCTGCTGGTCACGTGGTTCTAAATTGACAGACATTCAAAAGTCGTCCTGTATTATGATTAAATAAAATGTTTACAAGTAACAAAACTACATTCTAAAGGTTGATATATGTTTTGGTGGATGATTTTTTCCAATTATTATGGCTTGGAAAGATAGTTAAATGTTTTAGAAGTTACAATTTCAGTTTGCTTTCACTGAGTCCAACAGCCATGACAGAAATTCTCTCTTAATATTTTGCTAGTTCTAAATGGTATAAATAATATTCTGTCGACTCTTACCTTGTTAGTGACTCTCGTTTTCATAAAAATCTTCTTCCACTTCACGAACGCGGCGACGGCGTGGTAAGCGACGCGGGCGCAGACTGAATCGGTGTGTGACATCGAAGTACCGCGAGAGCAGAACACTCCGTATGCATTCGAATTGCTCTCGCGGTACTTTGATGTCATACACCTAACGGTCTGCAAAGCGCCGCTTCAGTTCAAACACACATACTTGAATTCGAAATTGCATACTACTCGTACTGCTTTTACCATATCTTTCTAAGGCAGAAATAGTAGTAGTATGCGATTTTCAGAATTCAGCAACTGTTTTATAGACGTTCTTAAAAAGGCGAGCTCTTATTGGATGAAAAAAAATAAACGTTATGCGCTAATCAGAATGACTGCAGTACAAAAATAATTTAAAGGGTTAGTTCACCCAAAAATGAAAATTCTGTCATTTATTACTCACCCTCATGCCGTTCCACACCCGTTATTCTTCGGAACACAAATTAAGATATTTTTGTTGAAATCCGATGGCTCAGTGAGGCCTGAGCAATGACATTTCCTCTTTCAAGATCCATTAATGTACTAAAAACATATTTAAATCAGTTCATGTGAGTACAGTGGTTCAATATTAATATTATAAAGCCACAAAAATATTTTTGGTGTGCCAAAAAAACCCAAAATAACGACATATAGTGATGGCTGATTTCAAAACACTGCTTCAGGAAGCTTCGGAGCGTTATGAATCAGCGTATCGAATCATGATTCGGATCGCGTGTCAAACCGTCAAACTGCTGAAATCACGTGACTTTGGCGCTCCGAACAGCTGATTCGACATGCTGATTCATAATGCTCCGAAGCAGTGTTTTGAAATCGGCCATCACTAAATAAGTCGTTTTTTTTGGCGCACCAAAAATATTCTCGTCGCTTTATAATATTAATATTGAACCACTGTTTTTAGTGGATCTTGAGAGAGGAAATGTCATTGCTGGCTATGGAGGCCTCACTGAGCCATCGGATTTCAACAAAAATATCTTAATTTGTGTTCCGAAGATGAACGAAGGTCTTACGGGTGTAAAACGGCATGAGGGTGAGTAATTAATGACAGAATTTTCATTTTTGGGTGAACTAACCCTTTAATGTTAAAAAAGTTGATGCCTGTTTGAGCACATTAAATTCGCTTATATGACCGGCAGATGGCAGCACTGTAACAGTAAACAAATCCTATAATTATTTAGCAAACTTTCTTTCTTTACAACACCATATTAAAAGGTAATATTTCCAATTCTTGTATAGCATATTATACATTTCAGAACCAACCAAAGCATTTGTTCATGAAATAACTTCAGCTGGTCATAGCGAAATAAAATAATCTGTTGTGTGTGCTACACATCGTTTGTATAAATGTTTATAAAGAATAGTATCTTCACTCATTCAGCGACAATGGCAACAAATTACCACATTCAAAATTCACTTTGCAATGAATAACAAGCCCTTCATACAACAATTTTTTTATTGGTTAAACACAAAGACAAAATTTCTTTCAAAACAAAAACAGCATCACTGCATGATCCTGGCCAGAAAAAAATATCATTAAATATACAAAAACCAACTTACCCAACCGCTGACTGTTAATTGCAGAAAAGGGCTGATGAATGCTGAACATATACTGCTATCAGGTAGAAAACAATGTCAGATGTCACATAATAAAGACGTGCGATGGGAAACAGTGGGCACTTACAGAATGAAATCAGAATCATTCTTCAGTCCAGAAACAAGCTGTACATTTAACACAAGATCTCCTGCAATTGATGAAGGATGAGTATAAAATCCCTGCTGTGTACAGACGATATAGTCCATGTTTGGTTCGGGTCATGACTCTTGGGGTGTTGGCTGACTCGGGGCACCACTGCGTGTGCGCAGCTGTGATTGGGCGATGTCTGCTAGAGCTGACTGGATCTTCTCCAGCAGCATGTCTCCTCTGTAAACCACTTCCTCCAGACGGGCCGCAGCTTCCTGGTTCTCCTCTTCCAACTGCCTCAGACTGGCAGCCTGTGAAACAAGAGGGAGGAGAAAATGAAATGCAATATAATATACATAACTATGTTTTCAGTGGTGTATAAAGACCTTGGATAATGAACTGTTATATATTTATTACCTTAGAGTGAGCCATTTCTATCTATATTAGTGATTTCGACACCTTTACGAAATCTTTAGTTCCGAATCAGTGGTTCGAAGCGTGTTTTAAACTGCCAAAGTCACATGATTTCAGTAAAAGAGGCTTTGTTACATCTTAACTGTTTCGAAACATTTCGAAATTTCAATGGTTCACCGCTGGGGGCGATGATCTCTGGGAACCCATGAATCATTGAACAAGTGTCTATGGGTTTTACATGATCATTTTATACATTTGTAGATGTTTTAATTAGACATTAGTATAATTAAAAGGAATAATAGTAGTTAATAGTCTCTTATTTGCCTGATTAACCCTTTAAGACCTGAAAGCTTTTTTAGAGGTTTTTTTTTTCTGAGCGACACACACAAAAGTAAAGACTCATAACTCCAAAACTGTAGCGAGGAGAGTCAAAAGGTAGGTATCATTTGATAGAACACTTTTTAAATTTTAAGAAAATATAAGTTACATTAGGACATTTTCTTGCTGATAAAAGACAAAAAAAAAATATATAATTTTTTTTAAATAATTTTATTATTTGACATGGAATAACTCAGGAATACAATAAGGTCGGATAAAAATTCTTTTTTGGTGATGCTCTCCTATATGTGAGCTGCATCTGGTTCAAATTTCGTGGTGATAGCATAAAGAATAGTTTAAAAAATTGTTATTCATTTTTTCCGCAGCCAGGTGGCGCCAACGGGTGGTAAACTCCGGTTTAGAGGCACTTCTCAGCACTCGTTAGGAATTTTTCAAAATGGTTAGATGCATTAAAAAGATGAGAATCAGCTTTAAAAAGATATCTATTTTGTGTTATTCCACGTTGGAAAATGAACATGGATGGGTCCGGGAACCTTGGATACACACTTCATCCCTGAAAGATGAGACATGTTTTTAGCCAAGTATGTTAAATCATTCCGTGAGTAATATCTTGTGATCAACGCAATATATTATGTTGATTTTGGATTCATTTTAATCTTGAGAATCTGCTTTAAATAATGATTTTTTATGATCTGTGCATTTTTCATGAAGTTATGAGCACGTGAAATATACATATTTGTATTCAGTTAGCGGCTGTGCTGTTTTTGTTGTAAACGCATATTACTCAGACTCATTAGAGGGTGAAAACAACGCAACAGAAGCATGTTGGAGGCTTGATATTAAAGTTTAAAGTCTCTGGTTTTGTATGCAAAAAGAATTTTTGTGCTACCTATATGGATTAAACTTTTATTGGCTCTTAAAGAGAGACACGCAAATGGGAGCGCCGACGCTCCATACGGCCTTAAAGGGTTAAATGAGCCATCCATGGAACAAACAAAAGTCCTGAAAATTGGTAACATAACATATAGAGACACTTGATATTTAATTCTACTAGATGATTAGTTAATTGCATTTGACAGATTTTACTTCAATAAACAATTGCAATGGGTTTGTAAAAGGTGATTTTATGCATGTTTTTGTTGCATTTACACTATTTTGAACAGCAGGGGTCACCAGTGAGTGGCGTTTCAAACTCGTCGAAACAGAATAATTTTGCAAAGAAACTGGTTCAATTGATTCAAAGCTTCATTTTTCCCCATCACTAATCTACATGCACCGCGTGTCCCCTTACATGTTAAGTCGCCATTTTGCGGTGCCATTTTTCTACAGTGGCCCTAAACGGACAAACTGCTCTAACAGAACGTGTTTCGTCACTATGTTGTTGTTGTTCTTCTTCGTTGGTGTTTTTAGAGGCAGCTTGCATTGTCACTACGTTGAATACGCACAAAGTAGTAGTAGTCGTCGTCATCGTCTGGTTTATTACAAGCAGAGACTGTTCTTGGTTAGAAGAAGAAAGTTAGTACATTTAATAATAATTTGCTGTTCAAAAGTTTGGGATCAGTAAGATTTTTCATGTTTTTAAATGAAGTCTCTTCTGCTCACCAAGGCTGCCTTTATTTGATTAAAAATACAAAAACAGTAATATTGTGAAATATTATTACAATTTAAAATAATTTTTCTATTTGAATGCATTTTAAAATACAAGTAATTTATTCCTGTGATCAAAGCTGAATTTTCAGCATCATTACTCCAGTCTTCAGTGTCACATGATCCTTCAGAAATCATTCTAATATGATTAGCTGCTCAAGAAACATTTATGATAATTATCAATGTTGAAAACAGTTGTGTACAATTTTTCTTTGATAAATAGAAAGTTCAAAAGAACAGCATTTATCTGAAATAGAAAGCTTTTGTAACATTACAAATGTCTGTACTGTCACTTTTGATCAATTTAATGCATCCTTGCTGAATAAACGTAATAATTTATTTAAAAAAAAAAAAATTCATACTGACCTTAAACTTTTGAACGGTAGTGTATAATGATACTTTAGCTTTAAATGTAAAATAAATGCTGTTCTTTTGAACTTTCTATTCATTAAAGAATCCGGAAAAAAAATTGTACACAACTGTTTTCAACATTGAAAATAATAATCAAATGTTTCTTGAGCAGCAAATCATCATATTAGAATGATTTCTGAAGGATCATGTGACACTGAAGACTGGAGTAATAATGCTAAAAATTCAGCTTTGATCACAGAAATAAATTAGTTTTTAAAATATATTAATTTAGAAAACAATTATTTTAATATTTAAATTGTAATAATATTTCACAATATTACTGTTTTTTTGTATTTTAAATCAAATAATTGCAGCTTTGGTGAGCAGAAGAGACTTCTTTTAAAAACAGTAAAAATCTTACCGATCCTAAACTTTTCGACAGTGTGTGTGTGTGTGTGTGTATATATATATATATATATGATTGGTCGGCTGGAGCAGTGTGTTGTGATTGGTCAAGTGCTTCGAGTGTGTTTGGGAAATGTTCCGCCCCTTACCATAACTGGCAGCTTCATTGTGAAAAGTGGATAAATATGCACATAAATGTACCTGCAGCGCAGCAGTAGATTCTTCACTGGGCAGCGAGTCGATCAGCACGTCAACGTCTTTTGCTGTTCTTGCTATCAGTGCAGCAAACAGCTGAGCATATTCTAGAAGAACATGACAACATGTCAGTTAAACAACAAGACAATATTTTCTCACACCCCATTCAGCCCTGATTCATGCACCTTCTGTGGGGTTGGAGGGCTGGTCTTTGTTGATGGCGGTCTGGATGTTGCTGAAGGAGGCAGGAGGTGCGCACTGCTGCAGGACTCCAATCGCATTACAGAACTGATCAGCCAGCTAAAACATACACATCAGAGCGATAAATCAAACACACTGCGCATGCATACAGCCCTATATAACAATACACCTATGCATTTGCTTTATTGGGTATTTGTCTTTCCTAAAAAAAAATGCTGAAAAGTTTCACAATTCAGTGCTAATATTGTGAATAAATATTTTTGATAACACTTTAAAATAATGCCCCATTAGTTAATGCATTAACTAAACTAACATTAACAATGGAAAATACATTTTTACAGTATTTATTCATCTTTATTTTTGTTAGTTAATAAAAATATTAATTCATGTTATTTTAAGTTCACTAACAGATACAACTTTTGATTTTAATATTGTGTATTAGTAAATGATGGAATTACCATTAACTAACCCTAAGTGTTACTATGTTTTTTATTAAATTATTTATTTCTATAATATGTAAAAACAAGAGCACATACTTTAAAGCAGTGTTTCTCAACTCCAGTCCTCGGGACCCACTGCTCTGCACATTTTGTATGTATCCCTTATTTAACGCACCTGATTCAGATCATCAGCTCGTTAGGAGAGACTNGTTTTATTATATTTATATATATACATATAAAAACAACCAATATATGTGTATATGTGTGTGTGTGTATTATATATATATAAAAAATGTATTTATTTATTTAAATTTATGTATTTCAGGAATTTACCTCAATGTTAATTTAACAAAATTGCATTTTAATCCCAATTCCTGAGTTTATAACAGAGCTAGTATTACATTTCCTATTAAAACATACTTTAAAACAACATCTTGTAATTTAATTAAAGTAATAGCTTCTTTCTCTACAAATTAATGCGCAAACTTTAATTGTATATTCATTCACAACTGCATGCCATACTAAAACCTTCATACGCTCCAGTATATTAATATGACCTCTTACACATAATATGATTTCATGAACTAGACTACTGAATGAATATAATTTGACGATATTTGCCGTCTTCTGCAACTTATAAATCATAAAATAAACGTTTAAATTAGTCTTACGGAGTTAACAGCATCCTGAAGCTGCGTTAGCCTGTCCGCCATGTCGGCGCGTTCTCTTCTTTTCCGTTTCCGCCGACGCGGAGTTCAAAGCGAGATCACGTGACGCCATGCAGTCGCGCCTGCGCACTACAGGGGGAGCGCTCGTTTGACTCAAAAGTTGTTGCATTGTAGCGCAGTGCAGAAGCTAGTCTGCGAGTGACACTTCCGGAGGCTAAATGTGAAGCTTTAAGATGACTCCCGCTTGCTAGAGCGTGTTTATGGGCTGGACTGATCCTTGAAAATGCCACTGAAGAGAGAATGCTTCGTTTTGCTCGTCTTGTCGTGGGTCAGTTCTGTGCGCGCGCAGGATGAGAGTGAGTAAACAAACATTGAACATGTTTATAATAACCACAGATACAAGCGTTTGCATTTAATAAATTACATTTGGTTGGATTATGAGACAGCTGAGACATGATTTACCAACTTAATGCTGATCTTCTCCTTGAATTCACCCTATTATTCCTACATAATGCTACAAAAGCTATTTTTTCTGGGGTGTATTTATTTTTTTCTGAGGTCTCTCACACCCATTGACTACCTGTATTCTTTATGAACTGGACTAAACTAATGTACGTGAGGTTTTGAGAGCTCAGTAAACCCCAGAAAGTCCCCAAGTGTACATGTACAGTCTGATATATTAAATAATTGGCAGAAAAAACTGGAACATTTATTAAACATTAAGGCAAAACATTAAAAAAAGTACGTTTGTATATGTGTTTTATGTTTTCTATCATATGCATCACGCCTTTATGGCTTAAAGTATGAAATAGTGAGAATATGGAGCTCAAACTCGAGAAAGTTAAACACTTTAATTTTATTTTTTTTAGTCCCAAACTGAGCTAAAATATGCAAATTGATAAGTTAGATGAAATTCAGATATAAATAACTGAGATCTTTATAACAGTAACAGCAGACTACTTGCATAAAATGCATGTAAATATCAGTCGTCACTCTATATCTGCTAATAATATCTTAGTAAGATGATATTTTAGTGCTTAAGTTTCCACTGTAGTTTTAAAACATATAATGCGATGATGATTGAGAGATGAATAAATAAACCTTCCTCAAAAACCCGATGATCATATTTGAGACTCGCAGAATTTTCTAAAAAATGATAAAGTAATCTTAAATTGCTTCAGTCCAGTTGAAATATTACTAACAATATAAAAGTTTTTATTACATGCACTTTATAAGATTTCACAGCAAAAAGACGAGGTGGACGTTTGTACAGTTATTTTCTTTTGCATTTTCTTTCAGTGTTTCTTTTTTCTTTTAATAAACCTCATTCCTGCTTACGATGCACCGACAACAATGAAACAGAGCAACAATCCATGAGATGCAATTTAGAAACTATTTCCACATTCCTGAAAGAGAGAAAGAGAGATTCTTCCAGAGCAATGAAGTGATTTCAGTCTTCAAGATCTCTGCAGACCTCAAAACAAATTAACTTACTGTTTGTTAAACATTTTTAAATGTAGACGTAGAACAAATTTAACATTAAAACAAGACATTATTTTGCGGCTTTCTACCTCAATATTCAGCCTGCAAAGGTTTCAGGTTTTCCGTGACATAGCGCAGGTGTGAGTCATTATGAAATCGGATGACTTGATTATCGGGTAACATTTCACAGTCAGGCAGGAAGTCTGAGTAATCGTGACCAGTCTTTCTACACCAAATCACATAAACTGTCAAAAGCCACTTCCTCCTTCGAAGGGTTCAGCGATGTCTCTCCTTACATCGCTGTATTTATACATATATAAATGAGACATATGAATACATAAACAATTGTTAAATATATATATATATACATATGCATACATACACAGTACTGGGCAAAAGTTTGTAAACATTACTATTTTTAATGTTTTTGAAAGAAGTCTCTTATGCTCATCAAGACTGCATTTATTTGATCAAAAATACAGAAAAAAGTTAAATATTATTACTAATTAATATGATGTTTTTCTGTTTTAATATACTTTAAAATACAATTTATTTCTGTGATCAAAGCTGAATTTTCAGCATCATTACTCCAGTCTTCAGTATCACATGATCCTTTAGAAATCATCCTAATATGCTCAAAATTGAAATATTTTCTAACAATATAAGCCTTTACTATCACTTTTTATCAATTTAACACATAAAAGTATTAATTTCTTTAAAAAAAAAGAACTATAGTGTATATTGTAACAAAATATTTATATTTTGAATAAATGCTGTTTTTTTAATCTTTTTATTCATCAATGAATCCTGTAAAGTATCACAGGTTATAAAAATATATTAAGCAGCACAACATTTATAATAAATCAGCATATTAGAATGATTTCTAAAGGATCATGTGACTGAAGACTGGAGTAATGATGCTGAAAATTCAGCTTTGATCACAGGAATAAATTACATGTTAATAAATATTCACATAGTAAACAGCTGTTTTAAATTGTAATAATATTTCACTATGTTTACTGTATTTTTGGATAAAAATGCAGTCTTTATGAGCAAAAGAGACACTTTAAAAAACATTAAAAATAGTAATATGTCCAACTATTGACCAGTACTGTATATATGAATAAATAAATGTTTCTTAAATATTTAAAAAGTATTTAACATAAAAAAACAGTTTTTTTATCGTAAGAAAAAATGTTATTGTAAAAATGGGAAAAAACAACTCCAAATATTGCACCTTTTATTATAATATTGGCAACAACAACAACAACAAAAAACAGGTACTGATACAAACGCGTTCTTGTATGTGTTTTGCAGACCGTGTGGTGTTTTCTTTGGGAACCTTCCAGAATGTGAGTGTCCCAGTGAACGGGACGGTTCAAGCTGTTGTTTCCCGGATTCCTGCCAACGTTTCCTTCATAACACTGCAGTTTCACACACAACGCACCAATGTTACACTCTCATACTTTCAGGTAAGATATCACACACACACACAAGACTGTAATGCACTGACATACATGAGTAAGAAACACACACACACACACACACACCACTGCCCCAGTTGCATGGGGGTTGACTGAGCAAGACATCATGTGAGAGTTTAATCACAAGCTCTGATCTCAACTCTCTCTCTCTCTCTCTCTCTCTCTCTCTCTCTCTCTCTCACACACACACACACACACACACACACATGCCTCCATGCATTCTATTCATAATGTCAGCAGTCATGCAGCTGTACACAAGTTCAGACACATAGTTAAAGTCTACATGAAATGCTGTTTGGAACCCATGATACTTCCATACATAGAGTGCATTTTTATATTCAGTATAAGTGTGTTTTTGTGTGTATTGGTTAGGTCCTTGTTTATGGTTTCTCGGTCACGGCACGGGATGCTGGTCTGTTGTCCACCCTGATACCGAGCCAGACCACTCTCTCCTGGTTCCTGAAGACACCAGATGGGAGCAGCACAGCAGGAATCGGTGTGATTCTGCCGTACAGCAGCGCTGGTTAGAGACCTAACACTTCACTTGCATGTCACAACACAAACGCTCTCATTAAAGGATTAGCTCACTTCAGAATTTCCTAATAATTTACTCACCCCCATGTCATTCAAGATGTTTATGTCTTTCTTTCTTCAGTCGAAAAGAAATTAAGGTTTTTGAGGAAATCATTCCAGGATTTTTCTCCATATAGTGGACTTCACTGGGGTTCAACGGGTTGAAGGTCCAAATGTCAGTTTCAGTGCAGCTTCAAAGAGCTCTACATGATCCCAGACGAGGAATAAGGGTCTTATCTAGAGAAACGGACAGCCATTAAAAAAAAAAGATACACTTTTTAACCACAAATGCTCATCTTGCACTGCTCTGTGATGCACCACGCATGACATAATCACGTTGGAAAGGTCACGCGTGACGGAGGCGGAAGTACCGCGGTAGGGCGAAAAACTCAATCTCATTTTCTCCTCCAACTTCAAAATCGTCCGACATCGTTGTTTTGCCTTTTTTTGTAAAGGTCGTTTGACTTGGTCTTTGCACGTTCACTTTATAAACTCTTGCTCGATACTTCCGCCTACGTCACGCGTGACCTTTCAACGTGATTACGTCATGCGTGGTGCATTGCATAAATGAGCGATTGTTTCTCTAGATAAGACCCTTATTCCTCGTCTGGGATCATGTAGAGCTCTTTAAAGCTGCACTGAAACTGACATTTGGACCTTCAACCCGTTGAACCCCAGTGAAGTCCACTATATGGAGAAAAATCCTGGAATGTTTTCCTCAAAAACCTTCATTTCTTTTCGACTGAAGAAAGAAAGACATAAACATCTTGAATGACATGGGGGAGAGTAAATTAACAGGAAATTTTATTTCTGAAGTGAACTAATCCTTTCACAGACTATTGGCTGGAATAGAGAATATTTAGTGTGTCTTGTTGTGTGCAGATCCCGTTCCAGGAGCTTGTAATCAGGAGTTTGCACTGGAGATTGATCCAAACATCTACCTGCAATACAACTTGTTTGAGACCACCGTTACCTTTGCACCTGCTAACATTGGATATGGAAGGTGAGAGAAATGTAATAAAGTCATGGACTTGTCAGGGCATTTTAAAGGATCATGAAACCCTCTGTTTCAGCACAAATTAGTTGAAAAATTTTGAATTGCATGCTGCAATTCACCACTGCATGCAACAAAATGAACAAAAATATTATACATTGGTTTTTAAGCAAGTTTTAAGTTCATTACATAAATACATGCATATCCTGTGAGAACTATAATGTAATGCACTTTTGCATTTTTAATAACTTTTAAGACTGTTATATTGTGGTGTTTGATCTGTTATATCCGTGAGCTCTAAAGATGGATGGATCACGTTTGTGTCAAAGACTCTGGAACTATGGAAGAGGGTTTATTTCACGCAGAAACTCTTACAAAGCGAAAACTCAATGCATCTACTGTACGTGATCTCACAGTTTTAAACCTTTATCACATTCGGCCGTGAATAATTAAGAGAAGCGTCTTCTCATAGGATAAGGATGCGACAGTCTCATGAATAATAATGAGACCGATAAGTCATCAATGTGAGAACTTAGAGAGAACTTATTTCTAGAAGAAGAAAATAGTGCAGAAAAATCTAAAAATTAACCAGCTTTCTACTACAATTCAAATCAATGGATGCTGTCATCTTCTGTGATGTGCAACACCTGTTAAAGTTGCCATGAAACAGAAGTTACGCAAGTCTTTTCTTCTCTGTTGTGTCGTATATCCGAGTGAAACGGCTTCTGGAACAAGAACAAATGTAGGGTGGGGCTTGATTTTGTCTGTGGGGAATTGATTGGATGGTTGTGGTTTGCTATTGGCTGATCTCATGTGAGTGACAGGTTGCCCCGCCCTCGTCATCAGAGAAGAGAAGAGATGAGGCTGCAAGAGGGAGGGGAAGATATTCAGATTCAAGATTACGAGGAACATGAATTTAAACAAATAATGTGCACGGATGAATCATTATAATAAATACTGCAATATTCTGTGCAAAAAAAATCTAACATGTTTTTTTTTTTTTTTTCAGAGGGGAAATTCCTCCAGTGTGTGACGTGGACACGGGCTCCAGTACTCGATGGCGTCTGGTTTATGAGGTGTACCAGTACTTCCTGCCGGAAGGTGACCTATCAGAGCAGAGTCTGATCAGCAGTATGGAGAGAGTGGCCAATGTGCAGAACGTGCGGGACAACAGCAGAAAAGTGTGAAATCTCTCTCTGCTCTTCCTTTGAACTTTCTGGTGTCTGTTGTGTTGTTTTAGTGCGTTTGCACACCTGGCTCGTCTGCAGTGTTTGTTTCAGAACCTGGTGCATTTTTTTTCTCTTAGTTTGGCTTGTTTATTCATATACAAACATGCCAGTCAAATGTTTTAAACAATGATAATAATCATAAATGTTTCTTGAGCAGCAAATCAGCGTATTAGAATGATTATTGAAGGATCATGTGACACTGAAGACTGGAGTAATGATGGTGAAAATTCAGCTTTGATCACAGAAATAAATTACAATGTACAATATATTCACATAGAAAACAGCTGTTTTAAATTACAATAATATTTCACAATTTTTACTGTATTTTTGATATAAAAAAATGCAGACTTGGTGAGCAGAAGAGACTTGTTTTGTTACATTGTAACAGTTTAAGTCCATGTTTTGGAACAAAGCTAATGATCTACAGGTGTGAAAACTCTTAGTTTATCATTTATATTATTTATTTAATTGTAACACTTTACAATAAGCTTTAATTTGTTAACATTAGTTAACTACATAAGCTAACATGAACTAACAAACAACATTTACTAAACACTACTAAAGATTAATATCTGTTAACATTCGTTTAAGCACTGTGAACTAACATGAATATGAATATTTTTATTAAGTGAAGGTTAACTACTGTAAAATCTATTAACTCATTGTTATTTAATGCATTATGTATAATGTTAACAAATGAGAAGTGTTACTGGTTAGTTTATTCAACTCTTTTCTGTTCTTTCAGGTGATGTCTTTATCCTCTCATGACCGGACGCAGTTCTCCTTCAACTCTTTGCCCGGTCAAGGTGTGATTTTCTCAGTGATTGTGAGAGATCCGGTGCTCAACACTTCGGCGTCTTACATCCCCGTTCACACCTACGCCTGCAGCTTCAACTCCACGCTGGACGGATGCAGTGATTTAGGTTAGAAGACGAACGACTCCCTGCAGAGTTTTGCTGTAGATTTGTGCTTAAATTACTTTCGTTTGTGTGGTCAGCTCCTTCAGCTGCAACTGTTAGATCCTACTTGAAAACATTAGCTTTTGAATAGATTCTGTGACAGGTTTATGGTTTGACTGGGTATTTAAATGTGTTTTTATTAATTTATTGGTATTTTTTATTTTTTCCTGTTTATATATTGAATGTTTGAGTATACATTATTAAAGGTGCCATAGAATAGAAAATTGTATTTACCTTGGCATAGTTGAATAATAAGAGTTCTGTACATGGAAATGACATACCGTGAGCCACAAACACCATTGCTTCCTCTTTCATATGTAAATCTTGTGTGTGCAAAAGACCACAGAAAAAAGGGTGAATCCCAACATAACACCAACGTAACAGTCTTGTGAAATGGCCATTCTATGGCACCTTTAACACAGAAGGTGTGTAGGCACCTATTGTAATCGTTGGTGTTCTTGTTCTTCCTCCGCTCTGGTAGTCTATGGCAGCCCATAGAACCCCTTGTGGAAAAGTTTTGAAATTTGGCACACAGATAGAGGACAGTCTGAACTGTCACCATAGCAAATTTGGAGTCTCTACCTCAATCCCTCTATTTTTCCGCCATTTTGAATTTTCCGAAAAACCTACTTTTAGGAACTCCTCCTAGGCTGTTGCTCCAATTTCCACTAAAATTGAACCATGATGCTTCAGACCATGCCAACAAAAAGTTACGGAATTCAAGTCTATTTGTTAAACGCTTTTAGAAAAACATGCGGCCAAATTTTACGTAGCGCTTGGGAAAATAGATATGTGTATCTCCTCAAAGCTTTATCGTATTCAGACCAAACTTGGTCCATGTCATCACAAGCATGACCTGAGGTAACATGCTGCGTTTTGGCTTATAACTTCTGAATGGTTTGTCCAAAAATCATAAAAGTAATCTTGTTATATTTGGGGCATCATGCCAAGTCGAATCATATCCAGTTTTCCCATATCCACCATTTTGGGCGTCGGCCATTTAGAATTTTGTAGTAAAATGCTGTATTTTATAAACACATTAGCGTATCATCATGAAACTCTGTATGGGTCTTCGGCACCTGACAGTACTCAAAAGTTTTGGGGCTGCGCCACCTTGTGGTCAAAAGTTATACTGAGATTTACATAAATGCTAACAACTTTTGAATAAATTATCCTACTGTATGGTCTTAATAGATTCCTTGGGTCATGCTGAGAACATAAATACCAATTTTGCCATAGTTGGCTGAACTTCTTGTCCACCATTTTGTTTTTCTTTAAAAACTTACTTTTTCAAACTCTTCCTAGACCGTTGGTCTGATTTTCACCAAAATCAAAGTGTATCATCTTCAGACCATGCTGGCAAAAAGTTATGGATTTCGCGTTGATAGACTAAATAGTTTTCACATATTGCAGCAACAAATTTGAGGCATGATGCCAAAACGACTCTAAAGACTGTATATGTGCAGTGCTTTGGCTTATTGACACCAAAATTTCCATGTGTCGTCACCTCACTCTGACCATACCACATCAATTTGGTCACGGCGCCATCTATTAGTAAAAAGTGATGATTAAATCGTATTATTATTGACTATATTTATAATTTTTCAGCCTAAAATGATCTTAATGGGTCTTTAATTGCTCATTGTTGATGCTCCAAGCCATGATGGCATGCCGTATTGTGTGTTATTTGTGCTTGGCCCCTTAATTGCTGCTTGGAGCTATATTTTAACTTTGTTAATGTATACTTATTGCATTATTGTGAAGCTCTGTTGTTTTTAAATGTGCTACAAAAAAGGTTATTGATTGAATGATGATTTCATATTGATATGTTTTGGTGTGATAGAATTATGTGGTATTATACTCTCATTTTGGCAGGGAGAGCTTCCACTAAAGTGTTTTTCACTTTGATGGGTTTGGCTGGGCTGTTTGTGTGTTTTGTGGGCCATCGCTTCTTCAAATGTGGTGAGTGATGTTTTTCTTTCTTTTCTTAGAAACAGATCATGGTACTGCTATTAATATCTGTCGATCTACTAAAGATACCCAAGTATTTTCGGTCTGGGAAAGTCTTTGACACAGATTTGAAGAGTCAAAGTTTGACAAATATTATAGTTACTAATATATAGTATAGTTACTGAACACTCAAATGGATGGCATGTTTTTAAAGGGATCACATGATGCATCATTTCTCCACTTGCAATGTTAGTCAAGGCTTCTTTCACAACAAACAGTCCATTCAGAGTTTTATGACCATTTCAACACTCTCTCCATTAGTGAAGATAAATAATAATGTAATGTTTTAAATGAGCTGTATGTGCAGTTTAGTTTCATTAAATGGTCTTTTTTGTAAGTATCAAACTCTTAGAATATTTGATTTCTCATTATATGTCTCTGTTAGCAGGACTCTTATACTAGTTTACCAGCTTCATTTACATGCAACCACTAATTAGTTTTAGTTTATTTTAGTAAATCATGTGCACAGTATAATTCGATCCCTCGTTTTACTAAGTCGTGCACAATATAACAATTCGGTCTCTCGTTTTACTAAATAATGTGCACAATATAATAATTCGGTCCTTCATTTTACTAAATCGTGGCCATGTAATAATGGTTTTCCCCCTGTTTATTTACGTTTAAATGAGGAAATGAATTTGTACAACGTGGCCATTTACTAAATTGAGGGAGCAAATTATAATATGTGCATGATTTAGTAAAATGAGGGAATGAATGACTAAATTGTGTGCTCAATTTAATAAAAGGAGAGTAGAAATGTTTAATTTGTGGCCACGATTTTATATATATATATATTTTTTGTCCGCATGTCATGTGAAATAAAAACGAAATGAAAAACGCTAGACATATTTAAATGACAAAAACGCACAACAAAATTGCTAAAACTTCAAAATTACAATGAAACTTAAAATAAAAACTAATTCTAAATCTTAATAAAAACTATATGAGTATTTCAATGATACTAAAATAACACTGATTCAGACTGATGAAAATTAGTGCATGTAAACACTTAATTTAACCAGTAAAAAATGTCGATTTCTGTGTCTTTTCAGAGCTTTTCTGCATGGGCTTTGGGTTTATGGCATTTCTCTTCTTTGTCCTGATCACCAGAACCACAACGCTGGAATACGACAGTGAGTTGTTACACACGTACTGAATCACTGTAGAATTAGAGAAGAACAACTAGTGTCTGACTGAACCTTTAGTATGAGGTTTCTGATCATCTCTTACATCTGTGCTCATATTCAGAGTTTCATGTCATTCTGGATGATTTGCAGTGAGCTCATGTCTACATATCTATAAATAGTTTCTGGACACGACAGTTTTTCCAGTGTTTTTCAAGTTTAATATGACTGAAACTGGTTCACCTGCAGTGAATGTCATTAGCCATCTCAGAGGATTGAGGTTATTGTTCTGCCGTAACTCTCTGAAGATTAGAGTCATGCTGCCGCAGCTGAAGTCATGTGCCATGGATTTCAGCTGGAGCTGTTAAACGAGTCTTTCTCTATCAAATGCATTACGTGTGAAGGATGTTTGTCAGCTGTTTGTGTTTGCAGGGCAGGCATTGCTGAAATGAGGAAGAACATTTTTTAAATGATTTTTGGTTCTCTGAGATAGTTGTAGGTGCTTTCTGATTAATCAGATCATTTTAATTAGCTCAAGTTTGTATGTAAAACACTTTTAATAAGTTAAGACACAAGGCAAAGCCATTGTTTTTTCATGCACTGGTCAATTTTGGTCTAGTTTTCTCCCATAGCATGTCTTCTTTCAGACTAGTGTAAAGAAAACATCCAAAATACACTTTTAAGTGTTGATTTTATTGCGTCTGTAGATTTTATCTCTTTAAAGGCCACGAGTTTTGAGTCGACTTCAGCAGCTTTACATTAAACCAAACTTTACAGCTTTAATACCATCTATATTCTCATTTATTCTTTAAAAAATGTCAATAAAATGAAACTAATTTTGAACTTGGCTTTATCCAATGTTCAGGTTTCTGTTATGGAAATGTAGATATAGCATCATTTGCATATTTAACTATACAAAACTATTGTCTTAATGCACTGGGATTAATCAACTGGTGAAAGTATGGTTATATCTATTAGTTAAAATGTTACCCTGTTCACCTCTAGCGTCTAGCAGCTTGTTGACAATAAACGTCTCTCCGCAGTCCGATTGGCTCTGACAGCACTGATGGGCGTGGTCGGGGGCGTGGCCCTGGTGATGAGCTGGTGGAGGTTTGGTTCTGTCATGGCCTGCGTGTTGGTGGTCGGACTCATTCTTGGATTTCTCGTCTCCTCTATCGCCTTTTTCACTCCACTTGGTAAGAAACATTGTTCAAAACCTTCAGTTATCCTGTTTCATACAGTTTGAAACATACTAAAACTTGCCCACCATAATAAAGTAAAACAAAATCACACACTAAACATACACATTCACTTATCTGGATATAGTAATTACATTATATTTATACCACATTAAAACAGTCCCTCCAGTTATTTTAGTTTTAATAATATTTTGAATTAGCATTTATTTTTAAATTAATCTTTTTTTTTTTCTTTTTTTTTAGTTTTCATGTTAGCTTTAGTTACATTTTTATTAATTTCATTGTGCTTTTGTCATTTTATTAGTGTTTTTTTTTATATATTTCTATTTAGGATTCATTTATTTTTATTTCAGTTTTAGTTTTAGCTTTTATTTATTTCCAGTCTCCAAAAACTTATTTCAGTTTATTGCCATGGCAACATGTCTAATTTTCATTTAGTTTGTTTTTCAGCTAATATTTATTTATTTTATTTTAGCTTTATTTCAGTTAACAGAAATGTTAACGATAATAAACCTGCTACCACTTTAAACATAGATTTAATGTCCAAAAAAAAGCTTATTTATGATAGCACAACCAAACAACAAAATGCAAATACTCGTTTGAGTTTCAAACATAATTATATAACCATAAAAGTTAAGTTATGCTGTGGGGAAAACATGTATTAAATGCTTTAAACAGCATGTACATCTGTCAAAGCACCTGACAGGGAAAGCCGCAGTACTTGTTTGAAGCATTTAATGGAATGCAATGGAAATAATGCAATGAAATGCACTCTTCCTGCAGCAGCTTAAATTCAAATTTGCCTGCTGATAATGTTTAATATTAGTTGTTTATTAATTTTTACTTCTCTCTTTCTTTTTCCCTCCAGGTGACCTTCCTATATTTCATAATGATGCTGTGTTCTGGGTGGTGTTTGCTTGCATAATGGTGGTTGTTCCTTTGTTCTTCATCAGGTGGCCTAGAGAGGTGAGATTTTAGTTTTTCAAAACTTATTGTTTTTAACTTCTTTCAAAAACAAAAATTTTAATGTATTTAATCAAAAATACAGAAAAAATTATGAAATATTATTACAATTTGAAGTAGCTGTTTTCTAGTCAAATAATAAATAATTGATCAGGAAATCATCATATTAGAATGATTTCTGAAGGATCATGTGACACTGAAGACTGGAGTAATGATGCTGAAAATTCAGCTTTGAATCACAGGAATAAATTACATTTTAAAATATGTTCACATAGAAAACAGTTAATATGAACTGTAATAATATTTCACAATTTTACTGTATTTTTGATCAAATAAATGCAGCTTTGGTGAACAAGACTGAAAAATCAAACACTGAACATTTTTAATTATTCCAGACCGGTAGTGTATATTTATTAAGTTAATATCCGACACCCAAACAACATGAACACACGTTTATCTGTATGTTTTAGGGCAATATAGCTACATGTGGAGTGGTTGGGGCATATACGGTTGTCCTGGCCGTCAACGCCTACACCTACACCAGTCTGTCCTACATCACACTGGACATCCTGAAACGCTTCCTCAACAACAACTTCAGCCGAGCGTTTATCTCGGTTCCGCTGCAGGATATCGGTAGGTCGCTCAAACATATTGATGTATGGACCCTTTTTAGAGAGTGATTCCACAGTCATTTTAATTTTAATGTTCATTTATAACACTATACTTTTTACCTCAACTGGTTAACACTGCTGTGCGTGTTCGTAACACAACGGCTGAGCGAGAAAGTATCTTTCTCTACATACAGATTGTTTCAAAGCAATAAACAGGAAAATATCGATCAATGATGCAAGCTGAAACCCTATTGTAATTGTTCAAATTTCCAAGGATCAGCTTTCAAATGTCTTGTATCGCTGGAATCCTTGGCTCAAGATGGACAAAATGCATGCCTGAGATTTGCTTGTCGTTCTGGCAAAACATTTTTGCATTTGGATTTTTTAGAAGAACCTACTTTTGCGAACTAGTCCTAGGTTTTTGTCCAAAACCAGTGCAGCAAGATTCTCTGGAGTCTGATTGTCAATAATTATCATAAAAAACGTTATAATTTCGATTCAGGGCCGCCAAAACGTTCGAAGTGGGCGGAGCCACTTTACTAAAATAGCTATAACTCGTGAACGGAATGAGATATTTTCACCAAACTTGGTATACTTATGTAAGAGATTAATCTGTGGTCGTGTGAAAAAGGACGTGGCGACTGGCCACTTGGTGGCGCTATAACAGGGAAAAAAACATGAAAAGGGTTATAACTACTTTACCGTTAGTCCGATCGACTTGAAAATTGGCATGCAGTGTCTTTGTCTGAGGTGCCATGATTATCTATGAGGACATTGACGCATCTCAAAAAACATGTCCGCCATCGGCCAATGAAAATTGAGCAGCTATCAGACAAGGTTAACGGAGGCAGATCAGAATGAAACTCGCTGGGCATGTTTGATTCACGGCCCTAGAGGCCTGTGAGAAATTTGAAAGTAACCGGCCACTGGGGGGTGCCTTCCCGTTTTTCATGTGCATAAAGGATTGTGTATTGTGTGATTTTTCGCACACACGCCCACGACATTCTTACCACATGGTAGAACTCCTCATCTGAGCAACTTTACCTCTAGGACCGCCACTGTCCATCGAATCATTTGTTAAATATTGGAGATTATTTCAAAAACCAACTTTGGCGAACTAGTTCTAGGTTTTTGGCTCAACCTCGATAACTGTTAAGAAGCTTTATAAACTGTGGGGAATTGTCTGTATTGGCTGTAAATGGTCTTTTCCATATATGATCAAGATGGTTACAGGCTTGCTAATTAAAAGATTATACCTTTTTATGCATGTGCTTAAATGCCTTAAAGCGTTTGAACCCCAATAATTGCTGCTTGCAGCTATATTTTGATTTGCTATTGGGGCAAATGGAAACGCAAAAAATATATATTTGTTGTAGTTTTTGTTCCCCACTATAAAAGTTTGTCATGATGTTTCTCCAGATTTCATCCTGATCACTGTGTGGGTCGTTCTGGGGGTTTCGGGAATCGTCGTGCAGCTGTATAGGGAGAAGTCACGGCCGTTTTTCCCGCCAAGCCCGTACGTGATGTGGAAGCAAGAACGAGAGCGCCGGAAAACCAACGTTCTGGATCCCAGCCACCACAAGCCGTCTTTGTCCACCCGAATCCTCGGACGTATTCGCCAGCTCACGCGGCGCACGGAACCGGCCGGTGAAACCACACCTCTCCTGTTTTAACCCTTGACTTCTGACTTGACGTCAGTTCACTGTTAGTCCTTCCAGTTGCTCGAACTTTTGGAGAAAACTTACATTAGGATTGTGCTCGATTTTAAGAGCCTGACACAGTTTGATTGAGGTCACAGGACCTGTGGAGAAACACGCAACATTAATGGTGCGAGACTGACCTTGTGTGTGTGTTTTTGTATGTTCCCAGCAGTGCTTGATCCCATTGCTGCTCTCTGACCGGATTTAGTCATGTTAAGCAATTGACCTCTACTATATACAGAAGCTGCCACTGCCTGATTTTAGATGCATTTTAGCAGCTTAGAGGAAACATTAAACTTGGTAGACATGTCACATGTTCAGTCCTGTCCAGTGGAGATTTTTTTAAACTTTTTTTTTTATTGTGTCTAATTAGTATAGGATCTCAGCACAATGTGCCTGTCCGAATAAGGATTTTTAAAGACATGCAATTTGTTTTTCATGTTCATCATTAAAATGAATGTATAACACACTGCGATTGCAGACCGTACGAACAGGTATTCATTAGTAGCCACTGTAAGCCTCTACGGCTGATGTTTGTGTGTGTCTAAATGTCTAAATCCCTGCGGGTCCTTGCAGAGGTTTGGAGCTGATGATGGAAATAATACGCTTATTTTGACCGAGTTCCTGTGGGAATGTGACTGCTGCACTTGATAATGAGGATTTAAAATGCAGATTTGAGTGTAAGAGGAATATTGAGAATCTGTTTAAAAGTTTATGTTCTTTCAGTCCACAGAGATGCTCTTTATCTGTGCTTTATAACTGAATATGTAGCTTTTGGAGATACAAGCCCAAGTTCAATGTTTTCTCACTCTAACTGACTCCAGAATCAGTAATTTTGCATTACACAGGCATATGAGCATATTCATTAATTTCTGATATCCTCTCAGGGTTTCTTCATGTGATCTTTGTGTCTCTCACAGAAGCAAACTAACCATCTTATTTTTCTAAAGCATCTGAAACATTCAGTAAAGACTTTATGTTGAAACTGTTTTTACGTGGTAGCAGTATGTATTTTTTGTTTTGTATAAAATTGTTTAATAATTAAATGTTTAATAAAGTTGTAAATTGTGCCATAATACCTAAATGATATTGTTTTCTATTCCAAGACAGATTAGAATCTGTTACTTTAGTATTATTGAGATACTATCATAGGTTTTATTTATAAATTTTCAGTTTTCATTTTAATTCCAGTTAAAGTTTTAGTAACTTGGGGTACGTTTACACGACGCTGATGATGATGATGGATAAACTTTAAAGTTTTTTTCTTTTGCGTTAGTAATTCACGGTGTCACTTTAAGAAACACTACACAAAAATATATATTTGTTGTAGTTTCCGTTCACCTATAGAAGTTTGCCATGTCTGATGTTTCTCCAGAATTCATCCTGATCACCGTGTGGGTCGTTCTGGGGGTTTCGGGAATCATCCTGCAGCTGTACACCACACAGTTTTCAACTAAAAACTGAAATCTTTTTGTGTTTTGGCCGTTCATTTGCACGACAACAGCGTTTTGGTGGCCTGAAGATGCAAACCTCGGAAAACGGGTTACAAAGTGCTAGTTTTTTGAAAACGATACCGTTACCGTCTGTGTAAACTACAAAAACGCGAATTTGTGAAGACGTCATTACGTTTAATGTATTACGTTTTTAGTCTACTTTTTTTACATGTCTATAGTTATTTTTATTTCAGTTTGATATTTTTGTATATCAAGATAAACTGAAGTAAAATAAGAAATGTTGCAACTGCTTTGATGCCTTTCAAGTCTATATAAAATAGCATTTGCTATGGATTTTGCCGCATAACGTGACGTAGTTGTGAGTGAAATAAGATATTAAATGAGAAATGTCAAGCAGGAATTGATTTTAACCATCAAGAATTAATTGGATTGTGAAAAGAATCAGTTTGTGGCAGCGTTATTCATTTCCAGTTAATAATTTTAGTACTTCAGCTTAAATTTATATTAAAAGTCATAATGTCAAGGCAGCATTTTATTTTAATTATTAAATGATTTTATGTTTTAGCCAATGATAATAACCCTGGTTTGCAGTGGAGGAATACTCAAGCTAAAAATGACATTCGTGTTAAAGGTGAAACAAGTTATGTTGTTATAGTCTTTTCTTTGGAATAACATGCACTGCTATATTTGAACACACTGAATTACTGATGGTGGAAATCCTGAATGAAATCAGCCAATGAAACAGCCACTGTTCATTCAACGGTTTTAATCACTTTCAATACTACTTCCGCTCATACTCACATAAAACACTGTTACAAACACAACAAGCAAAAAGAAACAAGCTTTTTCATTAAAATGGCACATTGTGACATTCCCTTTACAAAGTCCCATGCTCACGTAAAGTAATCATTCACAATCTGCCTATAGGTCATTCTACAAATGATTGTTTTCATATGGCTGAATCAGTCAATTTGGTCATTTGACTTTTCCAGACTTGAAGCCATGATGATGGAAAAGTAATCGAATCCCAGTGTTTGACAGTTTCCACTGGCCCGTTCTGCAAATGACAGCCGTCAATCTCTGATGGACATCCAGGTTGCGCAGTGAGAGCCTGTGAGGTCATCACGACCCTGTAATGGAGGATTGTGGGATGTGTAGGGCAGTTCTGAATGATGGTTTGTAAACTTTGAGTCTCTGACGGCCTTTAGCTCTTCCTCAGACTGACATCTGTGCTGGTGAGCAGCGGTGACAGAGACGTGCTGTCAGATGTGTCGTCCCTCTTCAGCACCAGAAACGCCTCGCGGCTGATTCCCAACAGCTCTCGTAGACCGCTGTTCTCCAGCTGCACAGAACGACATCAACGTATAAACCATAATATCACTACTCCATTATAAGCGTTTCCTTAACTGCGGTATAGACCTGGGTGGTATGGCAATATATATCATGCAAAGTAACTGATTATATGTATTTCTTTTTTTTTTTTTATTAGGTTCTTGTAATTAGATTATATTATGTTTTAGAATAGTCTTAATCAGCCAGTGTTATTTTAGTATTATTGAGATACTTTTATAGTTTTTATTAATATTATGAATAAGGGCTGCACGATGTATCATTTTAGCATCGAAATCGTGATGCATGCATCCACGATAGTCACGTCGCAGGATGTGCGGTCAAGTGTAGGAATCGTTGATCCATACAGACTAGAAACCACGGTTCAAAACGCACGTGATTCTCAGATTAATTGCAAAGTTTGACCATCATACTGATCCTGTCAGTTTAAACATTCAAGCAATTTTAAACCATTTGAGCACAAGATTACGGTGGCCCAGTAGTGCACAACACAACGAAATTAAAAAAGCAAACATAAGTTCAAAACACAACGGAATAAAGCCATGTGTTGTGGCTTGATTTCGTTGTGTTGTGGCTTTATTCCGTTGTGTTGTGGCTTTATTCCGTTGTGTTGTGGCTTTATTCCGTCGTGGCTTTATTCCGTTGTGTTGTGGCTTGATTTCATTGTGTTGTGAACTTATGTTTGCTTTTTTAATTTCGTTGTGTTGTGCACTACTGGGCCACCGTACAAGATGGCACAAAAGAGAGCTCAATTCTGAACGTGAAAATTATTTAAATATTTTAGGTCAAAGGGGTTCAGCAGACCAAAAAAGTAATTTTCTCTCTACATGTAATTTGTATATCAATATGCTGTAAGACTTTACTATTGAAATCTATGTCTAGGTCAAAAGTAATATCAAAAAGTAGTCAGATTACATTACCTAAAAATGTATAATCTAATATATAATGTTACTAACTGCACTTTTCTGGTCTGTGTCTTTAATACTAAACAAACAACAAAAGACAAAATGAAAATAACTCGCCGCTCTTCACTGAATTGTAAAATAAAATCTGGGTCATATCGCCCACCCCACTGAGGTTCATATAGTGCGTCTCACCTCCAGACGTTTGATTCTCTCCTCATCCTCACACAGTCGCCCTTCATCCACCTCGATGGCTTTCCTCATCACCGTGGCCATTTCATTTATTTTTTCAATGTGCGCTTGCATCTCCTGCAACATAAACACAGTAAATGCCTATTTGAACAACAGCTTTTGGGTGAATCTCAGAAAGAGCGTCTGCGGGACTGACATTAGTGTGCTGTTCTCTGAGCTGGGTGACTATAGCAGGATCATCTCTCTTGCTGGCCATCAGAAGGCGAAACACCTGCTCTCTGTACTTGCTCATGATCAGCTCCAGCGCAGACTGATGCTCCTCCAGCGACGAGCGAAGCTCTGCCAAGAGAGAGAGAGAGATGAGAGGAGTCAGATTTAAAACCTGACGAATGCAGGGTATTAAAATACCCTCCAAACACACCTTTGTTTTCATGCTGCAGTTCCCGTATTTGCCGGTTTTCCTGCTGGATTCCCATGACCAGAGTAGAGCGCGGCCGATGTCTCGCCACCTGGTTCAACACCTCGATCTCTTCCTGATACTGAGAGAACAAGAAATATGAGGATGAGACTTGATTTTATTCATTGGGCAGACTGAGAACAAGCAATGATACCTGCTTCATGGCCTCCACTCTCTTATTCAGCAGTGTGGTTTGTTCAATCAGGATCTCAGCAGCACTGTCATGGTCTCTGAGTCTCTCTACCAGTGATTTGGCATCAGCCAGCACCTTCTCAAGTGTACAGGTCATTCCTGAAGAGCACAAGAAACACACTTGGACTGACTTGGTGTCGTGATTACATTTATAAATACATACAGAGAGATTAAAAAAAAAGATACTCTACAGATGATCAGATAAGTGAAACACTCATTTACTGCCATTATTGTTACTGTTGTGGCTTAAATATATGTCTTGACTTCAGAAATACTGAAAGGTGACTGTCAAATGTTTTGGTAGAAGCCTAGCATTAGCTTCTACGAATATAAACCTACCATTGTTCATTATAATAAAATGCTAGATCGTGTAAATAAATACTGTCCTGAAGCCAGAAATACTTTTAGTTTTATTGTATTTACCAAATAACACCGTGAATAATTTTAAACGAATGTAAAAACCTATCTCACCTTAT
This sequence comes from Anabarilius grahami, assembly GCA_003731715.1. Lineage (NCBI taxonomy): Eukaryota > Metazoa > Chordata > Actinopteri > Cypriniformes > Xenocyprididae > Anabarilius > Anabarilius grahami. Next base: position 3,777,530 of record RJVU01015140.1, read on the forward strand.
CTACAGCAACGGCTGAGTTAGAACACTTCCTGTTGCCGCGGGCGTGACGTCACGCGCGAGGACTTCTGGGAGATGTAGGCGCGATGTACGTCCTACATCACACCGTCCACATGGAGGCGCAATGGACAAACTTTCTGAATGTTTAAACTGCAATTAGTAATATTATGGATGTTTATTACTGTAAAATACGCAAATCACTTTGGTGAGGCGTATTATTCTCTATTATTCTCAAAATAGCTCCTGCTAATGTTATTTTATTAACTGAGTTTGAGGGGTTTTAAAAGTGGAGAGAGGCCAGTTTAATCCCCAATGTGACCCAGAGGGGGTAATCAGATTTTACCTGTGCAAACAAATCCTGTCTTGTGATTATGACTCAATTTTATATCCAATGTCCAGTTTACTAACCATATAGAAGAATCATTAAAAAAAATATATTTTTTATTTTTTAAATAAGTTATTTTAAGCATTTGGACTCTTTCCCAATGACAGAAACACAAATGCATTGTCAGATGGATCATTCAGTACGTGTTTTATTTAACCATAGGCACAGACAGATCTTTAAATATTTTAATGTAGCATTAATATTAGAATTACATGTCATTTTAATGTTTAAATTAATTATTTAAACATTGTTTTAGTGATTTGGCGAGTTATAAAATATATATAAAATAGCAACTATGTTAATTTCTTATCTATTTTTCTTTTTTCAGTCATGTAATGTACGGCGCCGCCCACCTGCTCTCATGTCCCCGCCCCTTTCCATTGAGGCTTTTGATGTGCGCTCTGATTGGCTGTTTTGAACCGCGAATCCCTCTCAACTGAACATTCCAAGTCGCGTGGAGGAAAAGCAAGCGAGCAGCTCCAGCTTCAGCTGATGCGCGTCCACGCACCCACGCGCGCACGCCCCTGCAGCCGAGGAGCGAAACGTGGATCAAACTCAGCCAACTGAAGAGAAACAACTAGTTACTGAGACAACTAAACAAACACATTTAACGCTGGTGAGTTTATTCATGTTGTTTTTTCAATCCAAACCCTCGAAACCAGGAGTTAGTGAAAGGGGGGGGACTTTTTTTTTTCTTCTGAAGATTATGTGCTTGTTTAAAAAGAGAATTTCCTTAGAAAAGGAAATGAAATGTCAACAAACCAGACTTAAGTGATAAAAGACGGTCTCTGTTGTTTATTTTTGGTAGTTACACTGAAAGAGGAGGATTCTTAGGAAGGAAGTTGCATGACGTTTCCATGGAAAATGTGTACTGAATGACCAATTATTTAAAAATACAGCTCAAATATTTAAGATTAAGATCAAATCTTATCGGTTTGAGTTAATATGATCTTAAAATATTGAGCTGTATGTGTCAGTGGTGAGTGACAGATAGACATGTTTCTACAGGGACAGTGAAATTGCCCAAACATGTCTCATATTCAGCCACGTCTCATTAAAATTGCAAATTATGATGCTCATCTGAGAATTATACTTTCATCTCTCAGACATGTGTGCTGGATATACGTCCAGCTCCAGAGGAGTGGAAAACTGCAGGTGTTTCCTGATGGGAACTACAGCCATAAAGATTTCAGCATGTCCTTGAGCTCTGGCAGGGAATTCTGTTTATCACCAAAGACTTTCTCGGTCATGCTGAAGTGCTGTTAACAGATTGAATGTGCCAGAAAAACATTTCAGGAAGCTGAATTATTCTTTTGTGTTGTGAATAACTCCATTTATTGAGTAGACGCTATTATCCTAAGCAGCTTACAATGGCAACTATACCGAAAGACCTCCTGATATTTGGACATTTTTAAATCATAATATCAGTGGATAATACTAGGTTTGGGCATTGACACACATTTCATGATTCGATTTCGATTCACAAGTTTGCTTTTCGATTTCGATTCAATATTGATTCATTGGGGGGCCTATCAGGTACAGTACATGGCAAAAAAAAAATCTCTCAACTAAATCGGTAAACTGTACTATGGAAGCTTGTTTTCGCCACGGAATAAAACAATTTAAAAGATAATTGCGACCTTTTTATCTCACAATTGCGAGTTATAAAGTCAGAAGTGCACGATATAAACTTGTAATTCAGAGAAAAAACTTTTTCTCAGAATTGTGAGATATAAACTCAATTACGAGTTATAAAGTCCAATCCTGACTTTATTTCTTGCCATTCTGATTTTTTTTTTCTCTCAATTTTAATTTATATCACGCAATTCTGAGTTATTTCTCGCAATTACGATTTTAAGGCTGTCATGCAATTCTGACTTATTTTTTCGAAATTGTGACTTTATATCACACAATTTTTACCTATTTCTCGCAATTATGATTTTATATAGGCTATCGTGCAATTCTGAGTTATTTCTCGCAATTGCAAGTTTTTATCATGCAATTCTAAATTATTTCTTGCAATTACGAGTTTTTATCACGCAATTCTGAGTTATTTCTCGCAATTACGATTTTAAGGCTGTCGTGCAATTCTGACTTATTTTTTCGAAATTGTGACTTTATATCACACAATTTTTACTTATTTCTTGCAATTATGATTTTATAGGCTATCGTGCAATTCTGAGTTATTTCTCGCAATTGCACGTTTTTATCACGCAATTCTAACTTATTTCTTGCAATTGCGAGTTTTTAATCACGTAATTCTGACTCATTTCTCGCAATTGCAAGTTATCAAGCAATTCTGACTTATTTCTCGCTTATTTCTTATTTCTCGAAAATGCAATATAGTGCACATCAAAATGCTGCTCTCTAAGTTAATTTTTCTAGCTGACTAACGTCTTTATGCATTGATTGGATTTTCTGAGGTTGTGTCATTGTTTACAAGCTGTTTTATTGACGTCTTTCCGTAGTTTAAAAACACTGATTGCTCGATTATATGAGACATGATACGGCTTTTGGTAAGTTGTACAGTATCTGCCAAAATGCCTTCTGATGTTCTTTCATGTTTTTTTCGTGCTGCAACTAGTAGTAAAGCGGAAGAGATGATCAGTTCATGTGCCACTACAGCGTCATGTTAAAAAGCCTAACCCAAAACAGTATTTATTGTTTGAATTTTGTAATAACATGAATTTGAAATCGAAGACGTTGTTTCATATCAGAAGTAACAAGCTTTTTTGTGATTTATTGGATTAGAGGCGCTACAAAGCTGTTCATTCATGAACTGAAAACAGCACAGACTGAAAGATCGATTATTGGGATTTAAGAATCACTATTGGCTCTTCAAAATGAGAATCGATTAATGAGATCGAGAATTTTTCTTTTTCTTTTCTTTTGTTTTTTTTTTTTACTACCCAGCTCTAATTAATGCATTATTTAAAATCAGGTAAAACAAGTATCTGTTTCCACTGTTTTGTTTATCTGCCACCCTGCTCTAAAGATTATCGGTGTTGGCACTGGCCATTGGGAAAAACACACATTAATCAACTACTAATAAGGAAACCATTACATGAGTGCCAAATAAAAGAGCTTTTTTTAATGTTTTAAGACTCGATGCATATGACTGCATAGACAAATGCATTGATTGTTTACTGAACGTCGACAGTATTTGAGCTCATGCTTTTATGTTAAAGTCAAGATGTAAATCCCAGTATAACAAACATCGTCTGTCATTTTTTTTTTTTAAATATATATATTTTTTAATTTTTTTTATTAAAAAAATTATAAAAATATAATATAATTATATAAAATATAATATAATTATAAATATAATATAAAAAAATAAAATATTGAGGTCAAAATTATAAAGAAAAGAAACTGGATTGTACACAAAATCTATAACATGCATTTAGAAAATAAGTAGTGTCATTTCATGCTGACTTTATTTTTGTGGTTGTGTTTGTGTGAACACTAGCACATGTAACCCCATTTCCTGCAACTTTACCAACCATCTGCCTGATACGTGGCATCAGGGGGTTCTTGAGCTTGAGAGGAGGGTGAAGGGGGGGAAATCCTGAAATAAATGAATGCTGGGATTAATTTCCCATGATCTCTGGTGCACATGCTGGTCATTGTTATGAATCTTGGATTACTGTTCGTTTATTAATGACCCAGCAGATGATTAGTGGGATGGGGGTGCTGCAGACCCTCTTGCTGCTGCTGACTGGTTAATTGTTAGTGTCTTATAACATGTCATTGCATTACCACGACAACCGCTTCTGTTTACCTTATGCCATAGAGTATCACCATTGGTTTTCAAGTGCCTGTTTCCTTGTAGATTAGTGTGCAATTCTGGGTATTTTATTTCTGAATCATTGCGGTGAGGTCATTGTTATGTTGAGCTGCATTGATCATCTTTGTTTTGGTGAAATGTTGCTTTGTTTTGTAATTGTAGAAGCATGAGAAAGTTGTTTTTCCTTTCCTTCTTTTCAATAGGGATCACACTTATGATTTTCTAAAGCCTGTTGTGTCTCAAACTGTCTTGGTGACCATTTGATAGAGATTAGACAGCATTTTGGGTAATAAAAGCATATTTTAACATTTTTGGGCATCATATGTGTATTGGAACTGAATGCATTTGATGCTGTCTAGGTAGGCAGCTCACTAGATTTTAAGACTGAGCCGCTGTCTCTTGCTGAATATACAGAATTTGTCTCACTGACCACCTACAGTAAGTTTCTTACTATTCATTTGGGGTTATTTTTCCCTGAATCCTGACACTTTATTTAATAATTCAGCAGAAGTGTGAGGTGTGCATCATTTTAGACTGATCCGGAGCCTGTGGCAGGTGTATAAGAGGGGTTTTAATCTGGTTTAGGGGGGATGGGCTTCTGACCCTTGGTTTATCGGACGCCCATCTTCTCCGGGACCATTAATTCTGTTTGTGTGTGTGTTGATGGCTCTGCCTACTAATGAAAGCAACTGACAAGCCAATTAAGATCACAAAGGAGCAGGAAAAGGAGGGGCTTTGATTGATGGCCGGCTTTTTTTAGGACCCATGTGCGAGCCACTGGTGCACGTATACAAACAAACACGCATGCATACATGCATGTGCCACGTGTCAGCTCACGTCTAGAGGGAGGAGGAGCAGCAGGCCAACGGGGATGCGTCTGGAAGCGTGATCCTCTTACGTGATTATGTGATGACCTGAGGAACCATGTGTACACCCCAGCCCTCGCTCCCTTTGTCATCGCATTTAATTAAAGCAACAAATCGACTGTAACTCATGCAGACGTTCATTATAGTGGGATTACAACATTCTGTCTGATGTTCCGCCCAGCCTCATTTCTGCTGTAAAAGTCAGCTGTCTTTATTTTGTGGGTGTGTCTTTTATCAGGACGCCGTTTATGAGAGGTTACTCATGTTTTCATCTGTCTGTGATTTGGACTGAAAGTTTAATTAGTTAAAAGGAAAAAAAAATGTATTCTGTCATCATTTATGTAATATTGTTTAAAATGTTTGGAACGTAAAACGAAATAATTAATATAATTTTAATACACTTTTCCATCTAAGTGTTTTAAAATTCCTACAAAGTGTCTAGGGACTGTCAAGCTACAGAGAAGTGCATAACAAAACCAACCAATACTACATTTAAAATTGTTCTTCTGAAGCCATACAATAGTAAATTTTAACAGTCACATTTTGTACTTTTCTACAGTGTTGTGGGTAATGCATTACAAGTAACTTGAGTAATGTAATCAGATTACTATTTCAAGTAGCTAGTAAACTAATGCATTACTTTTAAATTAACAAAATATCTGAGTTACATTTTCAAATAAGTAACTCAAGTTTTCCCATTTATTGACTGACAGCTCTCCTGTCCACATGTTAAGAGAAATCAAGTGCAGAGGTGTTGTGTGCGCTGTGTGTAAACATGATGGTTATTGTAGTTCTAGACTAAATTTGAGCATTTACTCATCTCACTTGCACAAAAAGTGATTCAGTATTCATCAAAATGAATAAAAACAGTAAAATGCAACCTCAGAATATTGCACAAACCTGCAATAATTAAATATATTAAATTAAACACACATACTTCATGTATTTAATCTCACTTTATTAACCAATGTCTGTGTTGCTGACCTTCAATGATCTAATTCAACTATACTAATAAGCAAAAATGACTTTAGATAAATATCACATTTGTGATCAGCCTGAAGCTTATTCATTTCAATTTTGGTGTGAAAGAGTCTTTACATTTGCCAAAAATAGAACTTTTTTTGTTGCAACAACAACAAACAAGCAAGCCCAGCCCAAAGTGAGAAAAAGTAACTCAAAAGTAATGTAACGCATTACTTTCCATAAAAAGTAACTAATGCAAATAAATACTTTTTTAGGGCATAATGCAATATTGTAGTGCATTACTTTTAAAAGTAACTAAGTAACGCAATTAGTTACTTTTTTTAGGGCGTAATGCAATATTTTAGTGCATTACTGTTAAAAGTAACTTTCCCCAACACTGCTTTTCTGATACTTTTTGTTTTATTTGAAGATTGACATCCATTTGTCATTTTCTGCTTTTGAGCATCTGTTAAATTTTATTCTTTTCCAGAAAAGGAAATATGGGATTTGGGCTGAAACTTCAATTAAATGTCTTAAAAGAATAGTTAAATTAAAATCCTGTCATCATGCTGTTTCAAATGTTTTCTTTGTTCCATGGAACAAAAAAAGGAGAAAATCAATAGAATTTTAATACTGTTTCCAATTTATGCCATAAACATTGTTAAAATTTTTCTGAATCCATACAATAGTTAATTTTACGTCATTTTTTTGTTATACTTTTTTTTTTTTATGGTACTTTGAAGTTAGGCAGCTATTAGTCACCATCTACTTTTAAGTATCCGCTAAATATCTGCTTGTCTGAAAAAGATAATTACATGTTTTGGAACAACATGAGAGTGAGTAAATGATGACAGATTTTTTTTAATTTCAGGGAGGAACAACCCTTTTCCTTTTAAAGAGGCGCAGAAACACGTTCTGTTGTAAATAAACACAGAGTGGTCAGACACGTCTCTCAGTCAGTGTGTCCGTTAGTGACGGACTCTTTCCACGGCCGTTATGTTCTGACAGAGGAATGTGGCCCTTGAGACCCGAAGCCACACTGCCACCCACTTCATGAGCCGCAGCCATCAATTCTGGGTTTTGTGTGTCCTCTGCTGTTTCTCATCTCCTCCGCTGCATGACATTTTGTGGGCTTGAAGTGCACAGAAGACGGACTTGATTCGAGCTCTCATGCTGTTCCTCCAGTAATTAACTCTCGTTCTCTCGCTCTCTGTGGTATTTTATGTCTAGCTGAAGAGAGAAAGCGATTGTTTATTCTCTTGGTGCCCTTCAAAAAATTTTCAGATTCTTTTGTGTGCTGTCATGGAGGAGTTTGTTGTGAAGGACTGTGTGTGCGCGAACCTTGGACTGTGTTTGATCGAGGGGGTTGTAACAATAGAGCCATTGTAAATGCTTGGCTGGGATTGGATGGGGGTTTGCTGAGCGGCTTCATTAGTCAATCCCTGTTTCCTCCCCTCTCTTTCTCGCGCGCTCATATCCTCTGTCAGCGAGTTGTTGTAAGTGTGTGTGTGGGATTTAATGCATTGAGGTGTTGTTCAGGTGTGTCAGCGGGACTGGATTCTTCTGAGTGTGTTTCTCAGGTGAGCGTCTCGCTGTGGTCTGATGGAGATGATGGAGGTTTTAGGATTCACATGAATGTGTCACTGACAGCGCGTGTGTGTGTGTGTGTGCGTGTGTGTTTAGGGAAAGGAGGCATTTGCTTTGTTTCCTCAGCTGTGCTTATGTTGACGGAACTGTCTTAATTTTGCTGCCTGTCTTTCCCTCTTTCTCTCTGGTGTTTGGTCACAGTGATTAGGTTTTTTCTTCATTATTTATTTGATTTTTGTTTTGTGTGGGTGGTGGGGGGGAGCATTATTACAATTATTTTTAACAATAAGCTGCAGGCGATGATTATCCATCCTGTGATGGGACAAACAGAGTTTGAGTTTTGTGTTTTCACAGGAAATAACTGGCGCGTCTGAGCTGGTGTCTGTTTTTAACAGTATCTGTCTGTCTCTCTTTCAGAATGTGGACGTGAATCTTTCTTGTAACTAATGATGGCGGTTCAGGCTGGATTGCAGGTACAAGTTTATGCTTTTTTATGTCTTATTTATGTGCTTTTGCATGCTTTTTGAATCAGTGGCACAAGATCCTGCAGCCACCTTGCCAAAGCTTTGATATTTAGAATATTTATATTTATTTATTTTTATCCAAAAAGATGCACAAATGAGGAATACAACAAGCAAATATATGTTTTTAGGAGATTTAAGGAAAGTAATGATGTTGGTAATATCAAGATCTGAGCTAGTTAGAGAAGAGTTCAAAGGGGTGTGACGTGATCTCGCGATATTAAAACGTGACGAAATTTCTCGTCAAGGTGAAAAGCTGTCTCGCGATATTGCCATGATGGAGTGTGAGTGTGAAATTAGGATAGAATTTGCCACCGCTATGTTTACATTACGCCTCCACTGTTGTTTTGCTTTTTATAGAAATAAAAACCATTTAATTTGGTTGGATAACAGTCGCTTCAGTACCATCCAGCTCATCCAACACAAGCTTCAGAGTCGTACGAAGTGCAGCAGGAATCAGAGTTCCCTGATCACGTGATGAGAGTAAGTGACGAGATGACTGACAAGACCATGGCGGAGGATTCGTTGCACAACAGAGCCTAAAAGCATTTGATAAATGTCTTATCTTGTAGATTGCGCACTCAGCACCACCGCTCCCTTTTCACAGAGTACCTGCGAAAGTAAACCGCGAACGCAAAACTTGTCTCGTGAGCTACCTGTCTCGTCACACTCCTAGTAATTTAGCATGTGTGTATCTGTAATTATATCTGATGTCATGTGTGAACTGACCACATTATGTAATGACAGATGCAACTGAATCTGTGCATGTGAGATTGAACACAGGCAGCGCAGGTGTTTGCATTGAGTTAACGACCTGTCAGAAAGAGCAGTCCAAAAAGCAAAGACTAACAGTAATTAATTGCAATAAAACTTTAGCAGAGCTGAGCTGACCGTAATCTGCTATGGAATTGTAATCTTGGATGTCTTATATAATATGAACAGAACAACCCCACATGCAAACACTTTCCTGTTTAATTAGTCAGGCTTTGAGCACGAGCGGAAGAAACGCTCCATATGTGTGTTAGTAGGAGCCTGAAGCTCTCGCCCGCTCTGTTCCTCCTGGGAGTTCGATGCATGTGGGAAAGGCAGGATTCATGCTCACTAAGTAGCAGTGAGGTTGTGGGGTTTCTCTTGGAGTGGCCTGCTTGTGTGTGATTTTTAAAATGTGCTTTCGTTTTTCAGCCATTCCTAGCACAGAGGTTTGACGGCTCTTTTAAAGATCTGATCAAATTGGTGACTGAAACTGTGTGGATGGTTGTGTTGTTTGTGTGTTTCAAACAGATGTTCCGCCTCAGTCTCTAAGGGGCCATATGAATGTGAGACAGAAAATAGATGTTGTTAGTGGTATTTGCTAAAGCAGCACTATTGCTCACACTCATGGTTGAGGGTTTGTTTAAATACTTAAACATGTTTGTGTGAAGTGCAAATAAAGCCTGTGAGAGATTTTACCACAAGTTCACATGTGAGGGTGTTGTTTTGTCTAGTGATGTATCAAAATACCAAAACCAAAATTAAAGTTTTAATTTAACTGAAAATGAAGGATATATCGGACACAATATCGGTAAGAAAATTTGGTCGACATATTAAAGCCGATTAAATAATGGATTTTTCCTTCAGCTAAAACACTTCACTTGAAAAAGAAAAAGAAAGTTAAGTGCAACATGTACAGCACAAGTCTATCATATAGGCAACATAAAATGACAATGAGAACATTATAATCATGTGCTTGGGGCATGTCTTTTAAAGGTGAGACTTTGTTTTTGAAATCAGGCTCTCAAAAATTATATAAAGATTTAGATTTATCAGCTAATATATCGGTTATCGGCTTTCAAATATAAAGAATTATTGTATTGGCCAAAATGTTCATATCAGTGCATCCCCACTGAAAATAGTTTAATAATCAATTATTTAATCAGATTTATTTAACCCCTTATCTGTCAGCGTCCTGCTGGCATTACGCTGGCCGCTTTTTTTAAAATTTTTTGTTGCCCCTTTTTTTTTTATATCACTTTTTTTTAGTAATAATCATAAATTAGGTATCATTCAAAAGCTTACAAACTCAAAATTCATCCTGTGAAAACTGTTTTGGAATCAGACCTTGCGTTATCATGGAAACACTACTTTAAATTATTTTAGCGAGCTCCTCCCCTAGTGGGTGGAGTCTAGGGCTGTCAAACGATTCATCGCGATTAAAACGATTAATCGTGATTAATTGCATGCAAGTTTGAATTTGCCTAATATATGTGGGTGTACTGTGTGTAATATGTGTATATAAATACAAACACATTCATGTATATATTTGAGAAATATTTACAAGTATATGTATTATATTTGTATATAATTTACATTACATATAAATACAAATATTTTATACATAAATAAAATTTTTCTTATATACATTAATTTGTGTGTATTTATATATACATATTAATTACACACAGTACACACACATATATTAGGCAAACTCAAACTTTTATTTTGTATGCGATTAATCGTTTGACAGCCCTAGTGGAGTCAGGTTTCGTATTACAAAATTTATTTTAACTACTATAATCAAAACCTTTTCTAATCTTGACAAAACGCATATCGTCGGAAAGGTCTGAGTCTCACGGTTCCATATTTGCCAACTGTTTTGTGATAGAAGTGATATTTGGACAGAAATTTATAAATTTGTTAAAGAAGAATGCATTAAAAAACAAATCTACAGAATGTCGTTGACACCCGGTGGCTATTTTTGGTAAAGCGCCTAAACAAAATTCAGGTGATATCAACCTGAAATTTGGAAAACAACTTGGGTAGACATATGGCTTTCATTTGAGAGTAGTTTTAGAGTAAAATATATTTGATAAAGTTTAATACAGTACATTTGATTTACAGCAAATTTTAAACTTCCATAACTTTTTCATACTTTAATTTTTTTTTACTTTTTTTAAACATTATTTCATATCAAAAGTAACAAAGCACAAAACGTATTGTGATTATTGGATGGCGGGCACTCTACAAATAATGTTTAGTGAACTTTTGTTCATGCAACAAAGAGAAAAAAGCGCAGATTAAAAGATCTTGGTTCATTGAAATGAAGATTGATTAAAAACTGGAAATCAATATGATCAATCCAGCGCTAGCGTCCATACAGCTAATATGTTTACATGTTGTAGTTTATCCACTTTGACTGCATCCAAAGTTGCGAATTTAACTTAATGCGCAAAATTGGAATGTCGCATAAAACATTTGCAAACAAGGCACCATTTCCATCCCATGTATATCATACATCATAAATGGCTTGAGCCTCAGAGTGCGTGGACAAAACGCATTAAACACATGAAATCTTGCGTTTGGATGCCTGGTGATTGGGAACGCAATCGTGTGAGATGCTTCTGGGAGGTAATTTTGGCTGAGGCTTTTCCGAATAACTAAAAAATTTGAGATGCTGTTCAGTGGAATTGATCTGCTGGTTAGTCCAGTTATCCAATCACATGATCTGTTGAGGCAAAGTCACATGAGTTGTTTTTTGTTGTTGTTGTCGTTGTCATTACGCATCAAGGGATTTATTTGGTATATGTTTTTCCATTGTAGTTTATCTGCATCCTCTTATCAGATAAAAAAAAATAATTTTTTAGAATTAATGAGCGGTTTACATTCAGCAGTTTGTTTTTTATGCAGTATCTCAAAATTCCATCTGAAAAGTGCTAATTATACTAGTTTCGGTCAATGATTTCAGCCCTCCAAAACTGTTTTGGCCAAAACTAAAGATTCATTTCTGTGCATCACTAGTTGTGTTGATTCTCTCTCCCCATGTGTAAGTTTGTTATTTGATTATTCATGCTTGTTAGCTTCACTTTGATGTCTGAGTGTTCGCAAAACTGTCCTGATTTCAGCAGTCACCCTATTTCCGGAGATGGAGCGTGGAATCTGTGTGAGGGGTCATTGTGGCCCCACCACACAATTTTGCGTGTGTGTTTGGTCTCAGTAGAGTGTGTTTCTCTGTGTGCATGAGCTGAGATGTCTGCACTTCCTCTTTCTGTCTCAGGCTTGGTTCGGCGAGAAGTTTGATGTCCCGTTACAGAGCCCTCGCAGCCTGCGGTCTCCCCGTCCCGGCCCTGGTTTGGCTGATGTGTTCCAGTATGACCAGTGGTTGGCTGTGCGGCACGAAGCAACGCTGGTGCCCATGCAGGAGGATCTTGCCATCTGGCTCAGTGGCATGCTGGGTATATCTGTTCATGCAAAATAAGACGTCTGTGACTTCCTCTTACACTTACTTGCACGAAAGCCAAGAATCACTGCCATTATTAGCCTAAACGTCTTTTCCTTTAGTCAAATAACTGAAACCTAAAGCCCCATAAATCAAGCAAAGAAGTGTGGGAAACGACGTTCGCTCACGTATAATGGTGACATACGACCCCCGAAACAAGAACTCAATCTCTCGGTCTTTGTAGAATAATAGAGGGTGTTGCCCTTACCTGTCTGTCTACATGCTCTACGTGGGCCAAAAGAAAAAGTATCACCCAGAAAAGCTTGCTCACCCATAAACCTGTTGCTTTTTTTTTTTTTGTTAGATTAAGTCCTTGTAATCCTATAGTCCTCTTTCAGATAATACATTGCACACATTGTGGAATTTGAACAAAATACTAAAATGTGACTGCACTTTATTTTCCAATGACAGGGTGTTGGTGTATGCCCTAAGTGTGAATTTTATTTGTTATATATTTAAATTTAAATTCTCAGCTAATACGTTTTTCTGTTTGCCCGAAATACTCACAGCAAAGTTCTTTTTCGTTCTTCACTTGGGGATAAAAAGAAGTTTGAAATTCCTTTTCAGCAGTTAAAGGATTAGTTCACTTCAGAATGAAAATTTCCTGATAATTTACTCACCCCCATGTCATCCAAGATTTTTGTGTCTTTCTTTCTTCAGTTGAAAAGAAATGAAGGTTTTTGAGGAAAACATTCCAGGATTTTTCTCCATATAGTGGACTTCACTGGGGTTCAACGGGTTGAAGGTCCAAATGTCAGGTTCAGTGCAGCTTCAAAGAGCTCTACATGATCCCAGACGAGGAATAAGAGTCTTATCTTGAGAAACCATCAGTCATTTTCTATAAAATAAAATAAAAATATATAATATACTTTTTAACCTCATCTTGCACTGCTCTGCGATCCACCACGCATGGCGTAATCACATTGGAAAGGTCACGCTTGACGTAGGCCGTAGGGCGAAAAACTCCATCTTTTCTCCTCCAACTTCAAAATTGTCTGACATTGTTGTTTTACCTTTTATTGTAAAGCCCGTTTGACTTAGTCTTTGCACATTCGCTTGCTCGGTACTTTCGCCTACGTCACACGTGACCTTTCCAACGTGATTACATAATCGCAAATTTTTCCTACCCTGATTTTAGCCTCTGGTTTGAACGCTCTGTTTTAAGGGGCGTGTCTGTTGTGAGACTTCAGCGTAAACGCCCACTACTGTGATTGGCTGACATCTTTCCATTTGAAATAGCCAAGTATTACTCTCTTTTAGCGCGTTTTTACACTAACGAATGCTTTCATCTTCACTAACAGTGCAAACGCGATATAACAAAGAGATTTGTTTAATAAAACGGGAGTTTAAACTTGCGCTGTTTGATTGACAGCTTTGGCGCACGCTGCTTTAACAAAGGAAGCTTTCTTTGATCGCTTTCTTTATATCATTGAATCATCGTTAAATAACAGATTATTTTCATCCTACTAAGAGAAACAACGCAAGTTGACGTTCAGTCACGGGTTTGATTTACTGACACCCAGACAGACAGACAAAGAACATCTGACTGTACATGAATCATTACATTTCAGATCAGGCATTAGAATTAACACAGTTACTTACATGTTGCATTACTGTTGAGTCCAGGCACTGCACAATATTTTTTTAATCCTCAACGGCATGTTTATTGCTTGGTAGCTCGAGCTGATTTAGTACCAGTAGGGCTATGTTACTTATGCTACCTATTCTATTGCATGTCATGCGTGAATCGTTGGGCGGGGCTAAACAGGCAGTGATGAAGTAGGCGTTGATCTTCTTCTGCGGAGGCGATGCTTGCTGCCCTTTGACGTCATAGATCCCCACTTTGAAAATCCTGTCGTTTGCTGAGCCTGGTGTCAATAAAAGCTTTTATTGGACTAACAAGGACGTTTTCAGCTCTGAAACTTACAGGATATTCTTATACTATAATGGCTTCTTATATGTCAAAAGCTCAAGGAAAATTTGATTTCTCAGAATACTTTTTTCATGTACTGTCTACATTCAGTAAATACAAGCAAATTTAATCATTTAGTCTTTAGTTGAGAGATGATCCCCAGTGCACTGTTGGTTACATTAATAGAATTACAGAATTTTACATTAGTAAATATTATGAAAAAAATATATTGTAGAAATGATTTACTATCTTTAAATTAAATGATGTGATATCACATAGGCCTATATCAGCTTTATATTGACCATCCTGCTCTCTAAGATATCAACATCAGCCATCAAATAGTCCATATTTTTATAACATGGTCATTTGCATCATCGTTCTCAAGTTGACATGGAAATACAAAGATATCTGGTTTTACAGGTGAGCAGGTGATAGCTGAACGCTTCATGGAGGAGCTGGACAATGGCGTCAGACTGTGTCGTCTGGTTGGAATTCTTCAGAGTAAAATCCCACAGGACTCAGAAACACAGGTGGGTAAGGAACGTGTGAAACTGTGCGCATAACCACAGAGCTGTTCGGTTGTAATTCCTGTATCTGCTTTGTTAACAGCTGCCCTCAAAGAAAATTCAGTTCAAGAAAAACGCCTCCCCTGGATCGTTTTTCGCTCGGGACAACACAGCAAATTTTCTGTCCTGGTGTCGTCATATAGGAGTGGACGAGACGTATCTGTTTGAGTCTGAGGGTTTGGGTAAGAGAACCTGCTTGAGGACTTTTGACCTGGTGCAACTCAAAAATTTGACAAGTCAAAAAATGTGAAATGTGTAAGAGTTTGTGCATCGCCTAGTTTCTATTTCTGTCATGCTGGAT
>RJVU01015140.1:3792747-3828302 GCA_003731715.1 Anabarilius grahami
ATTAAAACAAAGATTAAAACACCTTGGAATGCGTCTTATGCGTTGTATGATCTCCTGAATAATTGTAACCACAGTTATATTACATTATAATACTTACTGTATCTATTAATTGTTACACCTTTAGAAAGTATGAAAGTATAATGCATTAAAACACAGGACAAACAACCAATCTGCAAATATTATGCATTTTAACTTTAGTTACATTTATTTATTAAAGGATATAATGCATTATAACATACATCATGAATACCTTTTATAATCCATTATACATAAAGGCTTTAAGTAAAGTGTTACCAGAAACTGATAAAACTAGATTTGCTTGCTATCATGATTATTAATGATTATTTTGTATGAATATCATAACAAAAATGAGACTGAAGCACTATATTGAGGGTTTGCCAGCACTCGTCAGTCTCTCGCTGTAGTCCATTAGAACAGGACTTTAATCAGGTTGGCTAAATTAATGAATTTAAACCGAGCTTACCGTCCTCTGAGCCAGTGTGTCTTTCTCTGAGCTGTTTAACGGGCTGTAATAGTTTCAGAGGATCTGTGTCCGTGTACGTCAGTTGAGCTGCATCCCTGAACGTCTCGGTAAATCTCCGATCTTAATGAGTGTGAGGGATCCGGGGATGCAAGTCATTAACCTGACGGCCCTGGGACTTTGTGTCCTAAGGAGTACGAGTTACTAGTCCATGTGTCGCTGTGTATTATGGGACAGCAACTGACAGAACTCAATGTGTACTGTACTGTACCATACTAGTTATGATTGGCTTTGCATGAGAAATGAGTAACGACGCTTACTGTTGGATTTCAGGGCTTTTGGTTTCGAAAAATTGTCTTTTTGGAGTTTTAAGCCCTGAATATAGTACTTTTTAAATTTTAAACTATTTGATATTTGTGATATGACTCTTTTTAAGGCAAGACATTACTGGCAAAACCATAGTTTTTTTTCATGCACTGGTCATTTTTGATTCTATTTTGCTTTCGTAACTGATGCACGAAAAAAAACATGCAAAATCGACATTTAAGTGTTTATTTTATTTACACTTTATCTATTTGCTTCTGTAGTTTAAGTTTTTAATACATATCTTTAAATGCTGTGTTTTGAGTCAGAAATCTCCACTTCACCATCTTTACACACACCAAACTTTACAGCTTTATTCCCATCTATATTCTGAAGATTTGTTTATATATCATTCGCCTCATTTATATAAAATTGTATTCTTAAAAAAAAAATTTTTTCCAACTGTTGACAGTATTTTTGTATTGATGGAGTGATAAAAAGAGATCCAAAAACAATGTCAACCAAAATGAAACAAGAATTTTGCCTCATTTGCATATTTAATATTTTAGCTCTTTTGCACTTTGTTTGCCAAAAGATAAAATGAATTGGTAAATTTTCTTTTTATTTCATTTAAAAATAAATAAATAAATTAACATTTTCTGTATTAGATTACCACCGTTTTTGGTTATAAATTTGTTCAATCATAATACACACATTAAAACAGTCAATGTGGAATTTCAGAAAAATTAAACTGCATTTCATTGGATACTATTATATTTTAATAAATATTAAATTTTCAATTTCATGAATTCAATTGATCAGACATGCTTTTGATTATTATAATTTAAAGTATTAAAACAGAATCCCAAAAAATTAAACCAGAAAACACCAAATTAAAAAAACAGATTTCATAGATCCGCTTGCTATGAGACATGATTATTATTATATGAATATCACAAAACAAAAATGAAACTGAAAATTAGTACATTTTTGATTAAATAAGGCCTCATTTGCATATTTAAACATAACATTTCAGAAAACTTGTAATAGAATTCAATTGTCTTACTGCGATTAATCAACTGGTATCTGTTAGTTATAAATGTTACCCTTTAACCTGCGGTGTCTTTGACAGTGAGTGATCATAAAGTAAACCAACTGCTCTCTCTCTTTGTCTCGCCCTCAGTTCTGCATAAAAACCCTCGGCAGGTGTGTCTGTGCCTGCTGGAGATCGGACGGATCGTCTCCAGGTAAGTGAAGCAGCTCTGATGACCCCACAGGTGACAGATGTCAGGTTGTGCTTTGGGGTCAGAGGTCAGGGGCTTATGAGTTGGGTTGGGGGCAAATTTATGCGGATTTCACAGGATTTAAGTGGATTGGGTTCAGTACTTAGAGCAGCTATTGTGTTTTGTGTCCTAGAGAATCTAAAACAAATCTGAATTTATTAAGTGTTTCTAGAGAAACGCATAACAGTGACGAATGTCTAATGACCATCTGATTGTGATTTCTTATTAACTTGTTACTTACCAAATTAAAAAAAATAGGAAATTCTGATTTGACTTTGACATTATTTTATTATGTGAGAAAATCACCATTTAATGGTAATTATACACAAATATTCGATGGCATATTTAACAATTATATTGTGATAAGTAAAGGTTAAAAGTGTTAGGTCAGTCTGTTGACGGGTGTGTTGTGACTGGTAATGTCTGTTGGTTCAGGTACGGGGTGGAGCCTCCGGTTTTGGTTAAACTGGAGAAGGAAATTGAACTGGAGGAGAGTTTAATGATGACTGATCACGCTTCTCCAGTCAAAACCTTTACTGTATGCTGTCAGCACGGAGCACTGTACCACGCTGTGAGTATCACATACATTAAACCACCAACACTTACTGAACTCAGGCTTTTAAGTTTGAGTTGAAGCATCGTCTTGGTCTTTTTATAGTTTGTATGCTATGCATAAAATGTCATATTTCTCTATGCATGCATTATCCAGATAATACCTATAGAAAATGTGCAGTATACAGCGGTGCACACTGTGTTTGCGATACTGTTTCCCACAATGCAATGCACTCAAATTGACCTCCCAATACTCCTAATGTAACAAATGAACTGGAAGTGATTATAAACTACAAATTTTAAAATCTGATGCTTTACTCAGAGAGCCAAAAGTCAAGCTATTTTACCCAAAATTGTATTAAGAATCCAAAATAACAATATTTATTTAAGAGAGTTTTTACAATTTGCTAATATATTTATTGCATTCTGTTCCACATGCTATATAATATAATGTTAATCTTTTCAGTAGAAAATCATTACCCATTTCAGTTGAATTGTAGGCTCAATCCAGGGTTATTATTGTTTACTAAAACTATTTTAAAAATCCATCACTTAAAATAAAATAAACATCAACTGAAATAAAATAAAATATAAAAAAAATTATTTTATTTCAGCTAGTTGCCAAGATAACATTTCTCATTTTTGTTTACTTTAAGTTAACTAAACTAAAAGTAAATATAACTATAATATAAATATCGTAATTTAAAACTATTAAAAAATACAATAATAAAAATGTCAAACACAGCATTAAAATTAAAACAAACAAAAAAAATCAAATTCATAGTATTAAAGCTATAATATTATCAATGATATTAAAATATCACTGGCTTAATCTGAAATATTGCAAATATATTCTGATTTTGATCAGATTTGTTAATTATCTCTCAATTCTAACCCAGTTATCACACATCTTCTGTCGAGTTTATTATAGTTTGTTGAGTGTGTAAACAGCAGCTGTTGTTTTGAGACTTCATGCTTCATGTGGAGAACATTTTTGCCCTAAACGCTAACAAATTCACTGTCTCGGAGCCAAATAACCAGCGGGACGCCCTCGGGTCCCTGAAGGAATGATGAGTTCATACACTATAGCAAACTAGCTGTTATTTTCCATCTTGCAAATGAGTGAATTTCTCTTCACCTTCACCTATTTGTAGGATCGTGCGGACCAGGACGACCCTCCCTGTAACTGCTCGCAGAAGTTTTCCATTGAGTATCTGTCTGAGGGACGCTACAGGCTCGGAGGCAAGATCCTGTTCATCAGGGTAGGAGCTTTTAGAGTTTTGTCTCTAAACAATCTTTAAAGTTGCAATGAAATGGAGATCTTTTCTTACGTATTGTGACGTACATCTGAGTATAACTGATTATTGAAAAAGAATAAATGTAGGGCGGGACTTGGTTCTGTGCAGCAATTGTTGATTGGATGCTGGGGTATGGGCGTGACTCTCAAACATGTATGCAAATGAGCATGAGCTTAAAGAGGCGGAGTTTGATTGTTTCTTTAGAGAAAACCTCACAAGCAGATGCTGTGTGAAATCACGAAACAGTACACTAGATGCCAATGAAATGTGTGTTTAATTCAGTGTGGCAAATTCATTAGGTTCCTTACTAATTAAAATCCTCTTCTCTTTTAGATGCTCCATGGGAAGCACGTGATGGTGCGGGTCGGTGGAGGTTGGGACACTCTGAAAGGGTTTCTGCTGAAATACGACCCAGACCGTGTGCTGCAGTTCACAACTCTAGAGCAGAAGATTCTAGCCTATCAGAAAGGCCCGTCCGGCCCAGGCCCCGCCCACAGTGCACAGACCGCGCAGCCCCCCACGATGGACCCCATCGCAGCTGTTAACCTCCTCCCAGAGTCGTCCTCTTCATCATCATCATCGTCAGCCTCCACGACATCAGTGTCCAAACCCAACACACCCACACCGCGCGGCTACGCCCAATCACCTGCGTCCACGCCCTCCATGCCTCGTAAGGCTGCCGC
Source organism: Anabarilius grahami (assembly GCA_003731715.1). NCBI lineage: Eukaryota > Metazoa > Chordata > Actinopteri > Cypriniformes > Xenocyprididae > Anabarilius > Anabarilius grahami. The sequence continues at coordinate 3,797,348 of RJVU01015140.1, forward strand.
ACCCAAGAAGATCTTTCACACGCCCACTGCTTCCCCGAAAACCACCCCTCTATCATCGCCCGTCCCGAAAAGAAGCCCGCTTCCCCAGTCAATCCCAACTTCTCAGAAAGCCCCGGCCACCACCGGCTCCAAAACCAAACTGCGTCCACGTGGATCTCCATCTCAGCCTCGCAGTCCCGTCTGCCCCGAACCCACCTGCAAGCTGCCTAAACCTTCGGCACCGCCCACGCAGAAACCTCCTCCCGGACCCGTTCGCTCTCGGCTTACACCAAGACGCCCTCCTTCCCCTGCATTAGATTCCAGGAAGGGGCGTCCGAATGACCCCAAACAGACGATTCCTCTCAAGAGTAAATCTGTAGAGCAGAGCGCAGCCGGTGTGGCACGAACTGCTGCGGCCGTCAACGTTAAAACAACCCACAGGAAACCTTTGGTCAACAGTAACCCGCCCGTGGTGAGCACCACCGCCAAACCGGCACCCACAAGCACTTCCCACAAACTCACCACACGGACTAAAGCTAGCAAACGAGAGGAGCCCTACTTTGAGATGAACAATAAGAGAAGGGTAAAGAACTGAGAATTCTGGGATTTTTATCTGCGCGAAGGGTCAAGCTTCACAAATGCACTATATGGAGTTGGATACCATATTTAATTTGATTTGAATGAAAACATTGAAAATACGTTTATGAAATGTTGAAAATACGTTTATGAAATGTTGAAAATACGTTTCTAAAATAAAAATTAGACTTAATACAGTACAACCTGCACGTCTGTCTTCCAACAGCCTCGTTTTCATTCACATCAAAATTAAATATGCCATAACCGGTTTTCTTTGCATCTGTCAATATCTTTTCATTTGTGCCATATTACAAATCATCAGGAAATGCCTCGGATACATTTTACAGGAATCAAAGGTTTAGTTCACGGGTTACTCACCCTCATGTCATCCAAGATGTTCATGTCTTTTTCTTCAGTCAAAAAGAAATTAAGGTTTTTGAGGAAAACATTCCGGGATTTTTCTCCATATAGTGGACTTCACTGGGGTTCAACGGGTTGAAGGTCCAAATGTCAGTTTCAGTGCAGCTTCAAAGAGCTCTACATGATCCCAGACGAGGAATAAGGGTCTTATCTAGAGAAACCATCGCTCATTTTATAAAAAAAAACCACATTTATATACTTTTTAAACAAAAATGCTCGTCTTGCACTGCTCTGCGCCATGCATTACGTAATCACGTTGGAAAGGTCACGCCTTTTTTTATAAAGGCCGTTCGACTTTGTCTCTGCACATTCACTTTGTAGACACTAGATTGGTACTTCCTCCTACCTCACGCGTGACCTTTCCAACATGATTACGTAATGCGTGGCTCATCGCAGAACAGTGCAAGATGAGCATTTGTGGTTAAAAAGTATATAAATTAATTTTTTTTTTTTTAGAAAATGGCCGATGGTTTCTCTAGATAAGACTCTTATTCCTCATCTGGGATCATGTAGAGCTCTTTGAAGCTGCACTGAAACTGACATTTGGACCTTCAACCTGTTGAACCCCAGTGAAGTCCACTATATGGAGAAAAATCCCGGAATGTTTTCCTCAAAAACCTTCATTTCTTTTCGACTGAAGATAGAAAGACAAACATCTTGGATGACATGGGGGAGAGTAAATTATCTGGAAATTTTAATTCTGAAGTGAACTAGTCCTTTAACACATCCTTTAGCTACTGTAATTATCATTATTTTAGCTAAAAGGTTATAGGTTTAGTTCAAGTCTGTTTAAAATTATGCACAATCGTGGCCATTTGTGTTTAATATCTGTTACTCTTCAAAGTCAGTCCATGTCTGTTATATGATCTGATTTGACTCCTGATTATGTTCTATCTGGATCAACATCACTGATTTATTCACTGTATGTTAATGTCTTCCTTCTGATCTCATAACCAGCAGAATATTGTAAAGGTAAAGCGGTATGTGTGTGTCTTCATGTATGATGTAGGAACATGCGCTCTGGGCGTTCAGATCACGTAATACTGAAATACACGTGCTGTTCTGTTTCTAGTTCATATTTACATTGAGAGCGCCTCGTTGCTTCATTACATAAGAGACATACGGAAATCCATAACAGCCCATAATATGCAGAAACGCCTCTCTACGGCAACCAAAGCGAAATTCATGTTTGAATCTCATTTTTAGAGCACATTTTAAACAAATTTTTAGAGGATTAGGGTTTGTGTGCCTTAAGTTTGTGTTTGTTGGAATATATATGTGTGTGGTTTATTATCAGACGCCCACAAACAACTTTATTCGGTTAGTTTGGCAGGTACATGCGGATTAATTTGTATGTTTTTAAGTTGGTCAAGCAGCCAGCTGTTATAATATGAATTGCTACCTCCTTTACGCCACACAAATACTACTGATGCCCATAAACACCTGAGCTTTTATTTTATCTCTCAGTCCAGGACAATGCTAAATATTCTTCTTCAGTTTATTCAAGAGTTGTCGTCTATACAGAAAGGTTATTATAAAATATTAATTTTGTGTAATGGTTCTTTTTTGGGGAATATGGTTCTTTTAATTGTATTTTTGTGTCAGATTGTGTGTGTGAAATTCTTCCAGCACTTTAAGAACATGTTTGTTTTGAATGTAGTTCGTTTTGTTTGTTTGTGCTCAAATAAAGGTCTATACAGATATAATTCCCTGCATTTGTGGCTTTACTTGAACATCGACTAATTCATTCAGAATGCAAGGTAAGTATAATTTTTTGTCTTAATTCTTATACTGGCATTGTGTAAATTGCAGGATAATATTACAATGAAAAATTTCAAAAAATTAAAAAATTTTGATTAACATATTTATCAATTTCCATCACATTTCCAGGCCTGGACATCACAATTTTAATATCCTTTTTCCAGTCATATTACAGTGAAAACATCAGTTTGGGATGCACCGATATGAAAATGTGGGCCAATAATGATAATTTTATTTGAAAGCTGATAACCGATATATTGGCCGATAAATCGACATCAAAATTGTGTCATTTTTGAGAGCCCGATTACAAAAACAAAAGTTTCACCATTTAAAAGCCATGTCCCAAGCACATAATTATCGCATTATAATTTTATGTAGCTTATATGACAGACTTGTGCTGCACAGGTTGCAATTAACTGTATTTCCCTTTAAGTGATTTCAATCATACTTCAAGCTATTCAAAACCATAATGTGAACAGTGCACTTCTGAAGCGTCTCAGCTGAAGGAAATAATCCATTATTAATCAGCTTTGATATATCGACCAAATTTTCTTATTGGGCCGATAACGATAACATTAAAAATGAACATATATCAGCCGATACCGATATATTGTGCATCCCTAACAGTAACAACACCATTCTCAGTCATAATCTGTTTGACCCCTTAAATCTATATAATGCTTCCTGATATGAGATTATAGCAGTTCATTTGTGTGAAAGTGCTGCCCCCTAGTGGCTAAAAAGGGAAGCTACAAGCTGAGGGATCAACGACCTGCATTTTATATTTAAAAGACCCAATACTGTGAAAAATTGTGTAAAAGATGGTTATTACATTATATCATTGCCCTTTTTTTTTACTCACTTTACATTTATTGTTCATTTAAATAAACCATTTATTTAAATATTTTTATCTTAATTTATTTAGTTTTATTTATTCAATTATTTTTATAAAAAAATTTTTTTTATTATTTTAATCAAATATATTTAATTAATTAATTTAGTTTTATTAAAAATTGTAGTTTAATTTAATGTATTGATTTATTATTTAAACAAACTCGTATTTGTTTTAATTATTATTTTTACAACTTTAGGGTTTTTTTCCCCTCTCAACTTTTCCACGGACACTTTTGTTTGAAAACTCCTGTGCTAAATGAATAAATGTGGCCAAACGCCTCAATAAATACAGAACATTTTCGATGTTTAACCACAAGAAGGCGCACTTTCCCACTTTCACTTTTCATATCTACCTGCAGCTCTTCTTTCCCTCCTCAAAACCTTCATATGCTCCTTAATATCTGTTGCTGTCTGAGTTTATCAAAGACTGAGATATAATAATTCTGTTTTAGTCGTGCATCCTTCAGATGATAGATTAATACTAAACAGATTAGCTGGACAATCTGGTACATTGGCTTATGTCTAATAACTCCCCTGATGATGGAGGCTTTTGAGTTTGCTGAAGTAAAGCTGCATGTAGTTCAGTCTTCAAGTCTATGCATTTCAATATTGCAATGCTTGCATGACTTTTACAAGGATTTTTAAAAAGCATTTTAAAGAGATTGCATTCACAAAAGAGTAGTTTCTAGCAGATGGAATACCGCTCGGCCTATGATATGATCATATTTGTACATTTTCATCACATTTACAGTCTTAGACATCACAATTTTAAAATCCCCTGATATTTTTAGGTTTTCCATCACCTCGAGAATCCGGTACATAAATGCATGGTTCGCGCATATGCACATGTAAAGCCAGCTGCATTTTTTAACAGATATAAGTACACAACTTTGCAGTACAGATCATAAAATATAAAAACATAATATTAATATATTACAAATAAATGGACACAAACCAGGTTAACGATTCTAACCGATCAAAACATTAAACCGTCAACTGAATTTAAGGCTCTAGATAAAATGACTACCCATCAAATTTATTAAAATACGATATAAATCTAATCTAGCTTGTTAAATATGTGCCTTCACTCGAGCAGCGCTCGTGCTGCGTCAAACCCAGAGCGCGCGGACATTATTCTCCACTCTGGCGCGCGACGGCTCAACATATCAGCACGCGCGGCGAAACGCATCCCAAACTCGCTCGAAATATCGTTAGAAATATAAAATTCCGCTTTTTCGAACTCTTCTTATCGTCTGCTTGACAAAATGGGGTCTTTCGCGTCGAGCTCCGCCATTTTGTGGCAGAATAACTTGCGAGAGGGGTGCGTGTAATGGTTGAATGTAGTCACCCCGTGTCGTTTATATCCGCCCGGCGGTTATCACAAGGGACCGGGAGTAAATGACTAACCATCCACTGCAACAAAGCGCAGATTGTACTACTTTAACTGCAGACAGCACGGTGTAACTTAAGCTATTAATGTTTATTTCTGAGCAGCGCGCAGTGCCAGATATGTGCTGTTTTGTAACAGACTGAACAGGCTTTTACTTATACATTTCAGATGTTTGTGAGTCATTATGAAATTTATGAAAAAAATGTTTCCATCCAAGACTATGTTTACACAACAACAAGAGTACAGATTACAACGCTGTCAAAACGATCCCGTTCACACGGATCCACGAAAATGACTAAATCGCTGTATTATGCTGCCAGACCAGTAGATGGCGATGTCACTCTGTAAAGAAACACTATGCGCTTATAAGGCAGGAACACACCAAGCCGACGGTCGGCCGTCTGGCAGTTTTTGTTTGTCGGCCGACTAAGTTTTCTCAGTGTGTTCCGCACCGTCGGCTGAAGTTGGTCCTCGTCACCTATTTTTCGGCCGATTTGAAATGTTGAATCGGTGTCGGTCCGTCTGATCATTCTGATTGGCTGTTCAGATACTGCCACCTTCTGGTTCGGAAAGGCATTTAATCTCACGCAGGCGCAGAACTGACGTGCTACTTGGCCATCGGCTGTCTAGCGTTGGTTTAGTGTGTCAGGCCAACTTTGGACACAGACGCTGCCGACGTGAGCCAACCCCACAGTCTGCTTTCGTCGCCACTAGTTCGTCGGCTTGGTGTGTTCCGGCCTATAGACCGAACACACCATTTTCACAGATTCCCATATTGTAGTTCTCACGGAGACAATCGTTTTAAAAAACTTGCACTTTGAAACCCATTTTCAAAAGTTTGCATTTTCAGGCTGTTGTCGTAAATAAAAGGACAAAACGTGTAAAAAAGTTTTCCGTTTTTAGTTGAAAATGGTGTTGTGTAAACGGCCCCCAAAGTTGCAAATTTTACTTATACACAAAACTGGAATATCACAATAAAACAATTATGCATAAAGCACCATTTCCATCCCATGTGTTCATGAGAACAAAATCGTCACTTCAGGGGAAATTGGCATAAAATATCTGTATTAAAGTCCCAGTGAACCGGAAGTTGCAAACGACTCCAGTGTTGTGACGTATTTCCAAGTGAAACAGAATATTTTTCCGTGTATTAACTTGCACGGATTAATTGTTCACCACAAGACTAGTAATATGCACTAACAAAATAAATAGGGTCCATTTTGATTTCATGCCGACTTTAAAAATGGAAGTTGATACGATCGGGAAAGAAACTGCCATCATAATTTACTTGTGCCTCTTATCGGATACGTTTTTAAAGCACATTTCTAGAATTTGTGCACATCTTGGCCTTTCCACCCAAAGTTTTTTATGCAATATCCCAAATTTTGCATAAAAATTGCTGGATGGAAATAGTTAATGGAAAAGACCGAAGGTGCTTCCCAATTCGCGTACTTGTGCACTATTCTATGACGTTTTTAAGTATAAATAGTGCAAGTAGTGTGTTCACACTGAAAATTCTAAAAAGAAAAAGTGCACTTTAAATACCCGGATGATGCACTAAATTAACAGAAAAAACGAAAGTTGCGTCCCAAACGACGCACTATACACTATGTACTTATGCACTATGTACTCATCCATGTAGTGCGTGAATTGTATAAGGTTATTTTGTCATTTAACATCAGAGACTGACAGCCCCTTCCCCTAAAGCTGCGACAGTTGAGTGCATGAAGTGTCCAACATTCCACACTTCATTTTTTCCGTTAATTTAGTGCATCATCCGGGTATTTAAAGTGCACTTTTTCTTTTTGGAATTTTCAGAGTGAACGCACTACTTGCACTATTTATACTTAAAAACGTCATAGAATAGTGCACAAGTACGCGAATTGGGACGCACCTGAAGTGTGGAATGTTGGACACTTCATGCACTCAACTGTCGCAGCTTTAGTTACGTAGCTGTGCTGTCAGACTCCGATGTTAAATGACAAAATAACCTTATACAATTCACGCACTACATGGATGAGTACATAGTGCATAAAGTGTATAGTGCGTTGTTTGGGACGCAACTCGAGTAATTCTGGTCATGGCTGAGTTTTAAAAACAACTTCATTTAAACTTCTTTCTCAGCCAACACTTTGCTTGGCTCAAGTTTTGTTATTTTTATGACGCTAGTGTAAACTGACAGTTCCCTTCCCCCCACCGACGCTCATGGCTGGTTTCCGTTTTTAACGGTCAGGAGGAGTTTCGAGACTCCCCCTTTTTCTTCAGCGAGCTCCGTCTATTGTTCATGAGCGGCGCTGTGGCTGTGGCAATACCGACGCTCGCCTGCAAGGGGGCGCCGCGGAGTCGCGCGGCCTCGGGTCTTTTTGTCTGAACTGGATCCCGCTGCCGCTTCACAGTGTGCGCGATTAAACCGGAGCCGCGTCCGTCCCGCACTGTCAAAAAACCCACTCCAAACCCCAACACAAGCGCAGCCGGTACCGTTGTTTTCCCGTGCAGCCATGAGCGGCGCAGCGCTGCTGTTTGGCTGAGCTCGCTCGGGGTCTGTTCTGGCTGCCGTTGGAGCGGGTTTCTCCACTCTCATCCTCCGTCATTTCTTTAACTTTTCAAAACACTCAGCCGCGCCGGACCGGAGCATGGGATCCCCGGACTCTTAGTAACCGAATCTGAGCTGGGGGTTTGACCGAATTTCAGCGAAACGATGGCGAACTCGACGGGGAAAAACCTCCCCGAGCAGCGGAGGAAAGGACAGGCTTTCCTGGACGAGCTGCGGCAGTTTCACCACAGCAGAGGGTGAGCGGGAATTTCGCGCTTATTATAACTTGAGTGACCCGCGCCGGGCGCGTGAGGGGGTCCGGACGGATCACGGGTGCTCATTCGGCTGTTTTTCTCCACAGATCACCGTTTAAAAAGGTTCCCGTGGTGGGTGGAAAGGAGCTGGACCTGGGTGCTCTCTATGTGAGAGTGGTGTCTTTAGGGGGCTTCGCGAAGGTAAGTTCCTTACAAACACACACACACACACTCACTCACTAAACTCAACATTTCTCATCTCACACACACTCTTCCAGCTCAACTCCCCGACCCGGTTCGGCGGATCTCCCTGCGGTTCTGCCGAGCATCGGCCTGTGTAAGTGTATGTATGAGTATGTGTATGTGAGTGAGTGAGTGAGTGTATGTGTGTTGGCGCACACACACTTTCACACACACTCACTTCAAAATTACCGGGCGGCTTTTACATCGATTACGAGAACCGAAGCTGAGGCGCCGAATCCCGTCCGGACCCGCCGTGTGCATCAGCGGGTTTATTCCTCCCGTGTGGCGGAGGACTGCGAGACTGTAGGCCGCACACAGGCCTGTGTATTCCGCGTTGTAAATACACCCGCAAACCAACCGCGTCAGATCCGCGGTCCAGTCGCAGGGGTTCGGATAGTTTCGCCTCGGAGCACGTTGTTTCTCGACAGCGGGTCTGATTTATTCATTTCACATGGGAAAGTGTAAGTTAGCCGGAGTGCTAATGGGAGTTAGCATGCACACATATACACAACACACACACTATCTCTCTCTTACACACTCGGTCCTGCATCTGAACCGAACCCCTCTCATCTGTCTCATCACCCTACAGGTGTCCGACAAGAACCAGTGGGCCGAACTGGGCGAGGATTTCAATTTCCCCAGGAGTTGCTCGAATGCTGCTTTTGTTTTGAAACAGTACTACCTTCGGTGAGTCTTTCTTATTCAGTTTCTCTCTCTGATCAACTCCAGCACATGTGCTCAATGTTTACAGGCGCTTCTCTGCTCTGATGCACTCAAACATGCGGCTCGGTTCCGACTCAAAAGCCCGTGTTTTGGGGATCGTATGTTCGTGTTGATGATTGCATTATAGTTTTTACACTCTTATTAATTTCCACTTGTGTTCTACACATGCTTCCTAATGCATCATTAAGTGACAAATGCAATCTAAATCGGGGAGTTTTGCACTTGTATTTGGGTCACTTTTAAGGATGCATCTGTCAGTTGCATTGGCCTATAATACTTTGTTTTCTTTGCACTTTTATGTGGTTTGAAGTTTATTTTTTGTACAAGTTTTACAACATGCATGCTGTATATTTGAATGAGAGAAAAAGAAAGTCTAAAGGAGGCTTTAGTTTAGATTATTTTTCTGTGTTTCACACACGGTTCTCAAAAATGTCCTAAAGCAACATTACCGTTGTTTTAATATGGGGGATTTTATGTCTAAACCAGGGAGTTTTTTAGTGGACTTGCATTTGAGTCATTTTTAATCATGCATCTGTCATTAGGACTCTTTTGTTTTGGAGGCAGGGTTTTATGTTTGTTTTTTTAAAATACATTTCACAATATGCATTTGCTAATTCCTATATATTTGAATAAGAGATAATAAAAACTCTAAAGGAGGCTTTAGTTATTTTTTTTTTTAGCTTTTGCACTCTTTAAAAATACTTTTCAGCTTGTAGTGTTTTACACATTGTTCCTAATGCAACAATATGTGACAAATTCAATCTAAACCAGTGTGTTTTATTGTCATAGATGATTCTTTTGGACTTGTATTTGAGTCACTTTTAAGGATGCATCTGTCACTTGCATTGGTCTATTGGAGTCTTTTGTTCTGGAGGCAGGGTTTTATCGTTCGATAAGAGTATGACAAGAAGTTTCACGTGTGCTGATTCCTGTGTTTGTGATTATATTTGTGTTCTGGATCTGTGTTGGTGTGTTCAGACTTAACTGTCGCCTCTACAGAAGAACTTGTTTTGTGCTTTCTAGGTTGTTATCTGCGTGTTTATGAATGTGGTTAATGGTGTTTTACAAAATGCACACACTTGATTCATGTATAAACAACCAAAGATGTTGCACATGCAAAATCTTCCTGTTCATAGATATATCTTCATAGCATCAGAAGCGAGGAGTGTAGTGTTGTCTGCTGAACAGTGAGAGCGGCTGCTGGATTTCCACGTGCATCTCTCTGTAGTTTAGTAGGTTATGGGGGGGTGAGACAGACAGACTTGGCAGCAGGGAGCATTTAGGCTGTGTGGGCCGCGAGGAGACGTACACCTGCCATGCAACGGTCTAAACGTAATTATCATTCTGCAAAGTCTCCTTTACCATCTTTGCAAGAGAGGTTGTTTGTGAGAAGACCTCAGAACGGCGAGGGATGCAAACCACATTCTCCTGTGTGTGTGTTCCTCATGAGAGCGGTGTATGAAGGACAGAATAGTGTGAATAGGGCATTAACTGGATTCATATGAGGCATTCTGTCATACATGGATTTATTAGGCATGCTCTGGTTTTATTTTCATAATCAAAAGGTCTTAGGCTACGTTCACACTGCGAGCCTTAATGCTCAATTCCGATTAGATTTTTTTGTATAGTTGTTCACATTGTTGTTTTAAATGTGGCCAATATCAGATTTCAGTGTGAACAGATCATGGACTGTCCAGATTTTGGACTGACCTGCATGAGCAAAATAATGATACAAACAGGGTTGCCAGGTTTCTACCACAAAATCCACTCAATTGCTTCTCAAAACTAGCCCAATCGCGTTCTGTGAGCTATTATGAGTTCTTCTGACACATCACTGCTCTTCTACTGACTACCTTTCGCAACTGTCTTGATAGCATTGGTAATGTAAAATCTTTGAATAGACTCCCATGAGCGCAGAATCGAGACGAATGTTGATCTCGAGTGACGTAAAAATGGCAATTCCAATATGACTGTTCACACTGTAGGCGCATTACAAAACATTTGACCTGTGTCGGATTTAGTACCACAAATGGAAGTGGCACAATTTGGAATTGAAAAGATCAGATTCCATGTGGTTTGTACTGTTCACATTGTCATGGGGAAAACGGATATGAGTCACATGTGGACAAAAAAAAATTCAGATTTGGGCCACATTTACCTGCAGTGTGAGCGTAGCCTTAGTGCCGCTCAATTCTGATGTTACTTATGCCAGTAGTTTTTGAAATCCTGGAGAGGTTTGTGTCATGTTGAGATGTATCCGTCTCGGTGGAAGCAGATCCAAAGCTTTTAAGAGTTTAGACAGATATGATTGTTCAGAAGAAACTCGATACCTCTGATGGGGAATCTTGTGAGTTTAAATCTGTATAGTTTTTACAGTAGAACAAATCATCCCTGTTTATACATTAGTAAACACTCAAAACTAGAAAGCCCTGTGTTTTAAGCTGCAGGTGTTTTGATTGGATCAGGATGTTGGAATGTTTTAATTACAGATGTAATTTACAAAGACCTTTTCCCAGAACTATCTCAAAGCCTCGGAAAACCTTGGGAGCATCCCACACACATCCCACGAGGGAAAAAGTCCTGCAGGCCTGTCGGACTTCAGTCCGATTCCAGTCCGATTCACTCGCATCACACAGACTGAGAAATGTATCCAAAACGGTTCATTTTCTCAAGGAATTTCATTTGCGCTTTGTGATGGATTGTAGTAGAACAGGTGCAAACCGTTGTGTAGTCTAACTCTTATCTCTCACGCCGAAAAGAGGAATCCACGTGTCTGTTTTCACCGTCACAGCTGAGGAAGAGCTGGCGAGGGATTTGAACTTGGGTCTTTGGGTTCGTGGTGTGATGCGCTTTCCGCTGAACCGCTCGCCAGCGATCGGAGCATGTGAAATGAGTCATTTTAATGTGGCATCTGCATTCAGGCGCTCCATCTGCCAACTAAAGAGAGGAGAGCAACTGAACAACACATGTCAATATCTTAGTAATTGGCAAATAGTCTATTTTTTTTAAGGACAGGGCAGCTTTTTTAAATTTTTTTATGCACGGCGTCTTGGAGCATGTGTGATGTTATTCATTCTTCTCCTTGTTTGGTACAGACCATGCAGTCATTTGTTGCTCCGATTCATTTGATTTGATTCGGTTCATGTCAATGAGCTGATTAGCAAAAAGTATTCATTAATTCATTTGAGTCATTATTTAAGTTTTCCCAGAAACATTTTTTTTAACACTGCTGTTCAAGTAATCATAGAAACATCAAGTAAGCATGGAAGTTGCATGTAAATATGTGAAACTTCATGCTCATGCTATGATATACAATTTCTAATATGAATACTTTGAACTTGCTCTAGTTTATTCATAACCTGCACTGTTTTAGTTTTTAGGTGCCGCACTTTAATTCTGTTTGAGGATATATTAGTTGTATAAAAGCACAACTGTCCTGTTTGATTTTTCTGCCAGACACACAACATGCATTCAGCAGCTCCTGCAGGTGAAACTTGACCTTTTTCACTGTGTCTCCAGTAGGGGGCAGTAAATCACTGTCTGGACCTGAGGCTGTGCACGTGAGCGCTGACTGGATGCCATAGTTCCTGATCTGTCAGCTTCATTTCTGTATTTACATGTCTGGTTTGGACAGCAGATAACGAGTCTGCCTTTTTACCTGGCAGGTTTGTGAATGAAAAATAGATTTCAATCGATGAAAGTTCATTTCCAGCCCTGCTCCAACACACCTGTTTGTAATTATCCAGTGCTGCTGAAGATCTTAATTAGCTGGTTCAGGTGTATTTGATTAGGGTTGGAGCTAAACTTTGCAATAAGGTAGATTTGCAGGAACAAAATTGACTTAAATTGTACAGAATAGGCCTGATGCTTTCAGAAGGTCCTCATTTAGTGTCTCGTGAAACATCAGCCTGTAATCAGCTGTGGGTTTGTCTGAACTCTCACATTGACCAACCAAACAATCATCACTACTGTTTTGTTTTGTTTTTTAATTCATTCATTAATTTCTCAATGGTCAATAAGGATATATATTTGTAGGTGGTGAAAAATGATATACAAATAAAAATTGTCATTATTTACGCACCCTTATATTGTTCCAAACTTGTGTGACTTTCTTCTGTGTATTATAAAAGTTATTTTGTAGAATGTTGGTAACCAAATAATTTCAGTTCCTATTGACTTCCATTGTATGGACAAAAACATACAATTGAAGTCAATGGGAACCGAAACTGTTTGGTTACCAACATTCCTCAAAAAAAAAAGAAAAAATTCATACAAAGTCATACATGTGTTGAATGACATGAGGGCAATTAAATGACAGTTTTCATTTTTGAATGGACTGGATGGCAGCAGATAAGTTGTTATATACACACATAATATATACATATCAATTAAATTCACAAAAATGTAATTAAAGGAATCCTTGATTATGATTTCACTTCTTTTTTTACTTTAGTGTGTAATGTTGGTGCTTGAGCATAAACAACATCTGCAAAGTTACGACGCTCAAAGTTCAATGCAAAGGGAGATATTTTCTTTTACAGAAATCGCTTTTTATGGACTACAACATACTAAAAGTTGTAACTTCTTCCTGAGTCTCTCCATCAGTGTCGACTCCGGTTTGAACAATGTAAGGCTGAACACCATTACTGACAATCCTCATTTTTGTCTGCGTGAGATTCTCCAGCTTTGTTGTTGTTGAGCAACCGAAGCATGAGCTGTTAAAGCTCTTCTGGAAAGGGGGCCAGGAGCAGCAGCTCATTTGCATTTAAAAGGATGCACACAAAAACGGCGTCACACCCAAATAGGGGCAAATTTGACAAGCTATAATAAATGATCTGTGGGGTATTTTGAGCTGAAACTTCACAGACACATTCTGGGGACACCAGAGACTTATATTACATTGTGTAAAAAGGGGCATAATAGGTCCCCTTTAAAGAAAATGACATTTGATTTGACATGGGAGAACTTGTCTTCTGGTTGTCTTGAATATCAGCTATCACTAATTAAAATCCTAATACACCACTGTGTGTGTCCAGTACAGTGTGTTGTTTTCTAGTGTTTATGGTGAGTAGAGTCTATTTATAGTGTTTGTATTGTAACAGTGGGAGGCGTGTGTGTGTGTAAGTGAGTGTGTGCGCAAAAGTGAAAGCTCATTCAGTCGAGGGAACCACTCATGAGTCACACTCAAACACGCGGAGCTGGACTGTGAATATTACTATTAGACTCACAATACGATTTGATCCCTGATTCTCTGGAATAAACCGCTCGTGCTTTCTGAACGTCATACAGTATGCAAGTTGTATGATGGTGATGTTTGGTTGGAGTCTTTGGTGGGTCTTTAAAATGTGATTTATGTTAGAATGGAAATGGTGCAGACATTTGCGTTTGCATATTCTCTTTGCATTTGACAGGCCGATTAATCGGTTATTGTCTTAGCCAGCAACTGAACACGCTTGGCCATTCTGCCTAGTGTTACTTCCAAAATCTTGTCAAATGAAATATTGTACATCCTAAGCAGATTTGTCTTATTTACTATCATTAAATTGTATGCTGTATATGGTTATTGCATTGGCAATCAGCCACTCTGCTCTCTAAATATCTTTTATTGGCATCAACCACTTAAAAAATACTTTACTAACAAAAATGTTTTTTCTCAGTCCCTGAGGTTTGCAGGTTTGGAGCAATATATTTGTTTGTGTGGATTTTGCAGTTAAATGATGTTCGCAGTCGCACATGCTGTCCCTCCAAATACTCGTCTGAGTACAGAAACCGACGTCTGCTCATTTAAAACATCCTATGAAATGTATACGATACTATTATAAACCCTCAATCATTTAAACAGGTGCTCACTGCTCAGCAAATAAATGTCTGGATGTTAAAGTCTTCATGTCTCTTGAATTTCCCCCAGGATCATGAGCATATATCTGTCTGTCATGTGGTGTGTTGATGTCTTTTTCTGCTCTCTCTGCAGCTATTTAGAGAAGTATGAAAAGGTGCATCACTTTGGAGAAGAAGATGAAGAGGAGCAGCCGGGAAATCCTAAACATTTGCTTCCGATTGGTGCAATACCCACGTCATACAACTACCAGCAACACACTGTATCAGGTACAGATAAGCCCTGTCTGCTTCTCTGAGGCTTTATGTATGTGTACACACACACACACACACACACACACACACACAGCTGGCTCAAAGGGTTAGTGTGTGCTGGAGCTGCACCTGTGAAAACTCTGAATGCCACGAAGGAAATGGTTCTCCTGCCACCGCACTCATTTCAGACAGACAGATGATGTTTACATTTATATAAAGATTGGTGTAGGTTTTTCTTGTTGTGCATTGTCAAATTTTCTTTGTAAGTGCTGTTTGCTACACCACTCATACTTTGTTAGTGATTTGAACAAACCTGATAACATTTTAAAAGATTAATTCAATTGTTAGTTTTATGCATTCGTTTGATTACCATCATTTTTGATCGTGAATGCAGAATTTGGAAAAATGAAAAAATATAATATTTCATATGGCATTGTTAAAAAGATTGTATTATGAATTCAATTGATTAGACTTTTTTTGATTTCATTAAGCCATTTAAACAGAATACAGCCAAATTAACACAGAGAACACAGAACAAACACTCAACGTCCATATGCTGATGTAGTGAGGAGTGAAGTTTACATTTGTGGTCTAAACAACTCATCAGCCCTCTATGCACACCTTTGCAATAGAATGAACATTTGCTATAAAAATAGGCTATATTTACTCGCCAGATTGATATAATAGTAATTATTAAAAGATAATATTACTAATAATACCGGCATCTCTTCTGCATGTTCTTAAAAGCTGAATAATTCCAAATGAACTGTTTTGACAGGAAAATACAACAATATT
This sequence comes from Anabarilius grahami, assembly GCA_003731715.1. Taxonomy (NCBI): domain Eukaryota; kingdom Metazoa; phylum Chordata; class Actinopteri; order Cypriniformes; family Xenocyprididae; genus Anabarilius; species Anabarilius grahami. The sequence continues at coordinate 3,813,006 of RJVU01015140.1, forward strand.
GTTTACATGTAGCGAGTCAGTTCGCGCTCTCTCTTTCTCTGCAAGTGTGTGAGAGAAACAGCGCTCTCAGCAAAGAGACTTGTGAGTTGTGCACCTTCACACTAGAGTTTGCGGTATGTCAAATACAGGTACGCTGTGCATCCATTGAGATATAGTCACATATGCGAGTGATTTAGTCTCATTGTAGAGGGTTGTGCATTCACACTTGGCTGAATCTTTTGTATGAGTCTCTGAGAACCACCTCCTTTTTGCTTATTCTTTTTGACAGACTATCTCCGCCAAAGCTATGGGCTGTCGACGGATTTCATCCCTCCATCCGATTACAACAAACTGGTGCTGTCTCTCCTGTCTGGGCTCCCGAACGAGGTGGACTTTGCCATTAACGTGTGCACGCTGCTATCCAACGAGAGCAAGCATGCCATGCAGCTAGAAAAAGAGCCCAAACTCGTCACACTGCTGCTGGCGCACGCGGGAGTCTTCGACGACTGTACGTTTGCTCCTGCGGTTACTAGAGTATATGCGCTGCAGTACTGCATGTGTTTTAACATTACATGTGTGCTTGTCTTTCAGCATTAGGCAGCTTTTCTGCTGTATTTGGGACAGACTGGCAGGAAAAAACGTCACGAGACTTTGTGAGGGTAAGAAAAGCATGCTTTTTGCTTTCTTTTTACAGTATAAATTGTCCTTCTTGTGCTCTTAACTCTTGTTGTCCTCTTTGTAGTTTTGGAAAGATGTCATTGAAGACAATGAAGTCAAAGATCTCATCTCAGACAAGAGCTGCTTACCCCAAAGTATGTGTTTGTTTACGTGTCGGCTATTCTCGTTTCCTTTGATGTGGTGAATAGTGTAGTTTCACTTTGATTAGTCGAGACATTTTAACCGAGTATTACTTCAGACTGAGTGTGCGTCATGCTTTTTTCAGATGGATTGGAGACGAGGGACGTCTGCACTTCTCTCTTCCACCCGGCACGTAACGTAGGCATCGGAGACGTAGAGGGCCAGCGGGTGTTGCAGGTGGCAATGATTCTGAGGAACTTGTCCTTCGAGGAGGCCAACATCAAACTCCTGGCAGCTAATCGCACATGTCTGCGCTTCCTCTTGTTGTGTGCGCACTGCACCTTCATCCAGCTACGGCAGCTGGGTCTCGACACGCTCGGCAATGTCGCCGGAGAGGTCAGTTCACAATCTAAAAGATGCATCCTAGAGTGTTGTTGTGATGGCATATTTTTGTAGGCCAACCTGGAAGTTAGTGTCACACTGGTTCCCTCAACAAAAACCTAATAGGATTTTTTCATTGACTTTTGGATTATTGCAGACACTGATATGATGAAAGCTCCCAAAAATCAGCTTATTGAATTAACCTTTTGCCCTGGTTTGCATGCAAACGATTAACCTGGCTACTCAAGTATACCCACATGATGCACTCAATAAATTGAAAAAAAGAAGTGTGGCTCTGCTGGAAGACTAAATACAGTAGACGGTTGAGTATATGGTGTATAGTGCGTCATTTGGGATGCAACTTTTATTAAAAGAAATTAAAGAAATAAAAGGGATTTAAGGGAATAAAGTAGAAATAAAAACGATAAAAGAAAGAAGTTCTGTGTCTAATTGTTGTGAAGTAGTCAATTTAAACTTGTTGCAAATAATATTTTATTTAAAATATGCACACATTCTTTTTTGTTTGTATGTCTAAAATGTAAAAAAAAAAGTCTTATCACATTAAGTTATGAATGACATCATTTAAATGACAGCATATTTTCAGTTTAAAATGGAAAAATTCCATTAGTTGAGTAGTTTGCATTAATGTATGTTACTGTGGGTCATTAAACATATTTTTTTTTAAAAACATTAACTTCAGGATGATGGGAACCGGAAGTACTAAAATGCTAATTTCTAGGTTTTGGCCTACAAAAATACGTCCATGTGTGGTTCTGTTGGCTGTTTGTATCAGATCTTTTGTTAAACATGTCTGTTTGTCCTTTTTCAGCTTCAGTTGGATCCGGTTGATTTCCGAACAACGCATCTGATGTTTCACACCATCACGAAATGTTTGTTGTCACGGGATCGTTTTCTCAAAATGAGGGGTAAATATCTTTTTTGGGTGAACCATTTGTGCAGTCAAAGTTGTGAAAGTTGCTAAATATTTCCATTGCATCCTGCAGCCATGGAAATCTTGGGAAACCTGAGCAAAGTGGAGGATAACGGCGTCCTGATCTGTGAGTATGTGGATCAGGAGTCGTACCGTGAAGTCATTGCCCTCCTGACGCTGCCGGACATCATGCTGGTCATCTCGGCTCTGGAGGTTCTATACCAGCTGGCTGAACTCGGGGAGGTCACATGCTCGAAAATCTCCTCCGTGGAGAGAAGCATAGGTACACGTTTACCTGCTAAATATGTGAAATACTTTCAGCCCACCGTCAGTAGTGATGCATCAAAACCCAAAATTAAAGTTTTCATTTAGCCCAAAACCAAAAAAAAAACATTAAAGACCATGAAAACAACATTTATTGTTTGAATTTCGTTTATAAAATTGTCAGATTGAAAGCTGAGCCCATTTCAGATCACAAGTTGCAAAGCGCAAATAATGTTTAGTGACTAAAAGATCAATCTTGGGATTTAAGAATCAATATCTGATCATCAAAATGAGAATAGATTAAAAATGAGAAATCAATATTGCTAATTGTGGTACTAATTAAACTCCACTTTTTCGGTCAGTGATTTCAGCCATTTCGATTGCAGAAATTTTGCATCCCTAACCATGATGAGCAGTGAACTGACTAGTTTGTGTTCATGTATGTCAGATCTTCTCGTGCGGTTGGTGTCAGTGGACCTGCACACGTTCGGACCCGATGCCCTGACGGCAGTAAAACTCATCGAGCATCAGGCCTCCAGCTCTCAGGTCTCAGAGGTTCGACCGCAGCTGGTAGAGCACGTCCCCCCTCCAACGCAAGGCACTCCTGGCGCTGGTATGTCACCTATGGGTCCGCTTTCTGTTAGTGTGTAGTAGGGGTGTGCAAAAATACATATTCAAATATCGTAAGTACTTTTTTCCTTTTTAATAACCATTGGGAACAAGTCACTTACATAGGACAGATTGGACACACAAAACTTAAAGTGTGTATTTTAATAACTTGTCAAGCTCAATAATTGACCAGTCGGTAGTCATTTTGAATTCTTATTGTATATTTGCATCCGTTAATTATGGAAATCAGCGCTGCAATCTTTTATTTTTTCCCAGCAGTTTGGTAAAGCACAAATACATTTCTTCATCAGTGTTTTGTGATGGTATGGACTGATGTGATCACAAAATATTGTTTAACGCTGCGCTCAGACTTACAATATTTTTGTTTGTCACTGTCAGATTATGCAATTTTGACTTAAATTCTTGCCGTGTGGTGGACAAGAAACATGTCAGACTACACGTTGCTTCCCGACCAATCATCGCTTGCCGTCTTTAATGACATGCGTGATGAACGTAATGAAGCGTGACAGACGCGGCATCGGTTGTCATCTACTACAACACACTTTGAGATGAAACGATCGCTTCTTGCATCCCGTTGTCGTTTATTAATCGCCACTAAACCATGTCAAATGGATCGGGCCAAAATCAGGCTAATATTGTGTAGTCTGAACCCTGCATAATATGATGTTGTGGTGTTTTTAAGCACAGCATTGTGAGCTAGTGCTCTTTTTAAGTCTTAAGATATTTAAAAAATGTCCCATTAAATTAATATCAAAGAGGAAATGAACGAGGAATACTCCTACAGTGAGCAGTAATTGTGAAAATGAGTTTGTCATCTGTATTTACATTGTGTTTGGGTTTTTTCATTGTAGTGAACAGGGCAGCTGTGCAGTCTACGCCTCCGCCTGGGATTGTGGAAGTAGATGGAGAGAAGTTCACAACTCAGTGGTAAGACTGAACGTCTTTCGTTCTTGTGCTTCTCAAATCCTTTAAATGTTCTGGTGTTTTATGAATGCTTTCTGCTCTTGGTAGGCTAAACGCTCATTTTGAGGTTCATCCAGACGGATCGGTCTCTCGCTCAGAGATGTACTCTGAATATCTGGCGACCTGCAGCAAGATGGCGCGGGGTGGCGTGCTGACATCCAACAACTTCTACAAATGCCTGAGGTGAGAATAATGGAACTGTTGGGCAGATGCTGTCCCAAATGGTATATGTTGAACTTGAACAGAAAATCAACGCTATGCTTTGTGTGTTTCTCAGGACGCTGTTTCCTAATCACACGGTGAAGCGTGTTGAGGATACACGGCTGAGTGGGCAGGCTCAAATACATGTGGTTGGTGTGCGGAAGAGGCCGATTCCTCTTCCTGTCCAGCTTTATTATCAGCAGCAGGCCAGTCCTGCACCAGTTCCAAAACACGAAGCCCCCTCAGAAACCCCTCAGGCCCAGTCAGGTAGATATACAGTTTTATTACTGGTTAACTGGACTGGATTAATTACATTTATACTTGTCGTTTTGCACTGCTTTTAACACCTGGCTTATGAAACACTGTTTTCTGCATCGCTGAAAATCATAGGGCCCTAGTTAAAATGATTGTAATGTAACACAAGCCCTTAAAATGTTTACTGTGATGATGAACCAGTTGCATCTTGTTTATCCATGCAGCGCTGCCCCCTGGTGTGGGAGGGCAGCTTGTCCGGGCTCCAGCACCAAGCCTTACTGCCGGCCAGGCAGCACCACAGGTGGCCTTCACCATGCACGGAACGTCACACGCCAACGCTCCCAGTGCTCCTGCGCCAGCCCCGACTGTTCAACGACTCCCAATGAACCCGCCGGGACTAGCTGCACTTCCTGCTTGCCCTCCAGCCACCGCCCCAGTTCCCATACGACCCAATGACATCCTCAAAACAGCCATGATCCAGAGCTCCATCCCCACTGCATCTGCTGCACCTGGAGTTCCCAACCACAGCGGCTCGCCTACCCAGCAGCCCTTGCTCCATCACGCCCCTGTTACACTGATCCAGCAGGGGCCGCTGCCCCAAGCACACGTATTTACAGGTCGAGTGCAAGGAGTTTGTCCTTCGGTGGCCCAGCAGCGCTTGCAAGCCCCTTCTCAAGAGGCCATGGTGCTTGCACCGCCTCAATATGTGAGTGCGCCATGCACTTCGCTAATGGCAGGAGGGCAGGTTGTGACCGTTGCAGGCGTGACTAGCACTCGTGTTGCATTTCAGAACATCGCCCCCAAACCAGCACCTCAAGCGCAGTCGCCACAACCTCAACAGCAAACGCAACAGCAAAGCCTAGTCATTGTCAGTCCCAATCAACAACCCAACACCGCATTCGCCCCAGCCATTCATCAAATCGTACTAACCAACCCAAATCCTCAGACCATCCAGCCGCAGCCCACGGCGTCTCCCGCTTCTCCAAACGCACCAGTCCCCAACCCTGCCCCGTTGCAGCCGGCCCAGCCACACACAGTCAGCCAGATGCTGTCCGTCAAGCGGCAATTTCAGCAGACTCCGCCCCCACCTCCACCCCCGGCCCAACCTACCTCCACAGAATCCAGTCTGATCAAACAATTATTGCTTCCGAAACGTGGTCCTTCCACCCCTGGTGGAAAACTCATACTCCCCGCTCCGCAAGTTCCCGCTCCTGTGAGCACCAGGGCGCCTAGCCCGCAAGTCGTATACCAGGTGACCAACAGCGGTTCAGTGCCACCTCAACCGCAGTTGAACGTGCAACTTATGCAGAGTCCTGGTGCCGTTCCCATCTCCATCCTTCCAGGTCAGATCATTTCCACCTCCACCCCTGGCACCCTCCTGCAGGCGGCACCCAGCAACCAAGTTACCTTCACTGTTGTGCCAAACTCTGGCTTCCCCGGCCAGGGAGCGCAGACCCCGCCCACAATCGGCCTGCAGTTGACTCCGCCTCTGCCAATCGCGGGAGCCACGCCCATTCCACCTTTCCGAGGTGACAAAATCATCTGCCAAAAGGAGGAGGAGGCCAAGGACGCCACGGGACTACACGTGCACGAGCGCAAGATCGAGGTCATGGAGAACAACTCTGTCGCCGATGGTTCGGCCAAAGCCAGCAACGGGGATTCGGCAGAGGTGGACGGACCGAAGCTGCTCAATGGGAGGAAATTCGACTCAAGTCTACCTCCATTCCACTCAGGGAACAGCCAAGCAGAGGCTACACAGGCGCCGAACGGCCCTGCGACACAGGGCGGCAGCGAAGGCCCTGGAAAGCAGACGCCCTGCGACCCTAAAAAGTTAATGGTGAATGGGGTGTGTGACTTTGAGCGATCGGACGCTGGTTCCCATCCGAGCAAAAACATTCCAAATCATAAGGCTTCCAAACACATGGGGAACGGTGAGGTGTTGTCGCCTCAGAAAGCGCACGGGGCTTTCGGACTCACGGACTCTCTTGCTGCTCCTCAGCAGGACACTGCCAAAGCAGAGCAGGCAGAACGCCTGGCCAACGGGCCCAGCCACGGCGCTGAGATCTCCAACGGCCCAAACTCAGAGACACTGGGCGTGAGGCAACAGCACCCACCTCATAACCACTCCCCACCTCCGCCCGTTTCCGAGCCGCCTCCCGCTAACGGCACCACGGAGAGCCGGCCGCTGAAGAGACCGCTGGAGGACGGGGACAGAGGTAACTCCGGAATCCCCACGAAAATGGGTGTACGGATAGTGACCATCAGCGACCCCAACAATGCTGGCAACAGCGCCACCATGGTGGCCGTGCCGGCGGGCGCAGACCCAAGCACAGTAGCAAAAGTAGCAATAGAGAATGCAGCACAGCAGAGACCAAGTGTGCCCTCGCCGCTTCCTGAAACCAATGCTCAGGTAATGTGATTTTGTCTAATCTAAAAACATTTACCTGGCTTTATCCAATGTTTTGATTTCCTTTCTGAAAATGTATGCAAATTAGTACATATTTAAATATTACATTTTAGAGAACTTATGCAAAACAATTGTCTTAATGTGCTTAATCAGCTGGTGAAAATGTGGTGGTATTCATTAGTTAAAATTTTTACCCTATTCACCTATAGTGCCCTGTATAGAATACTATGAAATAATATGTTGTGTGCCTTACGCCTGTTTCACACGGCAAGCGTAAGCAGCGCATATTTTTTTCGGCGTGCATGTTAACCAACGGATGCATTCACACAGGCAGCAGGAGCAGCGCATAAGCGTCAAGCAGGAGCGTCGCGTAAGCGCCGAGTCTTTGCTGTGGTGCTGACGCTCAATTAAAGTGAAAGCACACTTTAGATGGACAAAATAAATATCATTTCACACAAAAAATGTCTAAATGCACAGAATAAGCATGTCTAATGTGTTTTAACAAGAACTTGAGTATGACAGAAAAGAAAATTAAGAATCAAAAATAATTATAGGAGATTTACCCATTGTATTTAATTATTCAGTTTGGGTTAAAGTATTGTGTATTATAAAAAACCTAAAGTAAACTAGTCAGAAAATATGATATATAAACATTATTTTAGTTATTACACAGAGATATATAGGCTGCAGCATACCCAAATCAAACCCCAGTTTGCTGGCTTTTTTCGCAGAGTTTGCTGTGTTGTAAACACGTGCACGCGGCAGATGATGTAAAACAAAAAGCTTACCTCATTCGTGTGCCGCAATGGATGACACGAGGCTTTTTATTTATTTTTATTTATTTACCTTTATATGCGAATGTTTTACACCTCCCCCTGTTAACAAACTTTCATAAAATAAGTTTATAAATGACCAACTTATAAAAACAAATTTATAGTCTTTGTAAAGAAATGCTCACTTTATATGTAGCTTCGAGCCGCTGCTGTGACGCTGTACAAACGCTTCCAGTGTGAATACTCGTGCGTCTCTGCAGCTGCAGTGACGATGTAGTTACGCTCGTGCGCCGCTCACGCTTGCAGTGTGAAACAGGCATCATTCTGTGTAAGAAGCCACATCATCTCACAAAAGCATGTTTTCAAACACTCAACTGATGTTATGAAGTGAGTTTGGAGTAAAAACTTAACTAAATGTTGCCTTTTGTTGGACAAGAGGTTCACAAATGCTTCTCATGTTTGGAAAGATGTTTGATGCGTGTTGCCTTTTCAAATGCATGTTACTGATCACAGAGCCATGCTTCACTGACAAGCTTGCGCATAAAAAAATAATCGCAGCCTTTGCTAATTCATAATTGTACTAAGCAAAATTGGTTTAACCGCGATTTCATGTTAATTGCGATTTATCGTGCAGCCCTAGTGTGAACTGACATCAACTACTCAGTCGGGATATTTGGGTGAATCTCACGAAAATTGCTGTAATGGCAGTGAGATTTTTCTTTTTTTTTTTTCTCTTTTTTTTCCCCCAACTTGCTGGGGAAATGCCCAATAATTCTTAAATGGGCTTTATTTTCTGTATGCAAAATTTATTTTAGCTATTTTTCTGTTTTTGGACTGACATGTGACATTTTTTCACCCTTGTATCTCTCTTCAAATATTTTTTTTCTTGCACTTAATGTATAAATCTTGCACACTACTCAAACTTGCATCATTATGAAATTTTATTTGCAACGTTTTGGTCAATCGACCTTCGATTATAAAACACGCAAAAGTATCAGTAAATTTCAAAACACCCGTTATAAATGATTAAAAAGAAAACGCTTAATTCTACATCCAAAAGAAGTGCCCAGTTTGAGTTGTGTGCAGGATTTATGTATTTTCTCAAGTGTATATTGGACTTTTATTGCACATATGAATAAGGTGTGTGTGTGAGGCTCTATATTTTCTATTTCTTGCACTTAAATGTAATAATAAAAATGTAAAAACAAAAAAGGAGCAATAACACAAAGAAAAACCTGTGAATTTACACCATGCTTATTATGTGCAATAGTTTATGTATTCAGTCTGCATAATCAGATTTAAATTAATCTTAAGCCTTCTTTTCACTGAATATTCATCTCTGCAGCAGCCTGTGTCAGTTCAGACTCCGCCTCCAGTGGATCAGGCTGCACAGGGAGCCAATCAGAGTTCTCCAGCACCCGCCCTCTCTCCAGATCAAGCACGTAAACCTGGACAGAACTTTAAATGTCTGTGGCAAGCATGCAAACGGTAGGAAAACGTGTGCTGTGATATGTTTTATAGATGCTGTTCTTGTCAATGATGGTTACTGGTGACTAACATTTTTATTTTTATTTTTATTCCTTTAACATGATGTTTCAGGTGGTTTGACACACCATCACAGGTGTTTTACCACGCAGCTACCCATCATGGCAGTAAAGATGTGTACCCAGGGCAGTGCCAGTGGGAGGGCTGTGAACCTTTTCCTCGACAGAGACTATCCTTCATCACACACCTGCAGGCAAGATCCTGTCTTTCTCTTTTTATAATAGAACTCTATAATAACAACAATATCAGTATTAAAATAATAGCACTGATGCTGAGTTGCCATAAAAATATGAAGCAGCTCAACTGTTTTCAACATTGATAATAATCAGAAATGTTTCTTGAGCAGCAGATCAGCATATTAGAATGATTTCTGAAGGATTGTTATTTTAAATATATCAATTTAAAGTGTATTAAAATAGAAAACAGTTTTTAAATTGTTGTAATATTTCACAATATCTCTGTCTGTTCAATCAAATAAATCTTCAAAAACACAAAATTTGTCCGGTTGTGTATTGTGTGTGTTTTACTAATTATAAAATGTGTTTTGCAGGATAAGCACTGTTCGAGGGAAGCGCTCATAGCTGCACTCAAACTGGAGGAGCAAACACAAAGCAGCAACCCCAACACTTCCAAGTGTGTAGAACTTCTTCAGCTCATTCTTGCTTATGGTCGTAGATGATTGTGACCAATGTTTTCACTGTGTTGATGTGCAGGTCTCCTCCAGCAGCGGTCAGCAGTCCTCCGCCTCCTCCCAGACCACAGAAAGCGCTCGTCAACCACCCCAGTGCAGCTCTGATGGCTTTACGCCGGGGCTCGAGGAACCTTGTGTTCAGGGACTTCACAGTAAGTGTGACCTCATGCCAACAACAGCGGCATCTCTGCTGCTTTCAGACATGTAAAATGATGTTGTGTTTTTGTTTTCTCTGTTCAGGATGATAAAGAGGGACCAATGACCAAACACATTAGACTAACTGCTGCCTTAACGTTAAAGAACATCGCCAAGTACTCGGATTGTGGACGGAAGTAAGTAAACCGCTTGCTGTTTAGATTCTGTGGCATAAAATCATAATCATATATGCCAAAATTCTGTAAGATCAAAGTTAGATTTTCTTATGTCAAGTAAATTTTTTGGGGTCATATTTCACACTAAACTAAAAAATTAAGTTATAAGAAATTGCATTTTGCCTAGATTCCTAATTCTCTTTACAGTTTAAAATATATATTTTGGCTATGCAGTAAAGTATTTAATTATCATTCAGTTTTTAATGTATACAGAATTTGATCTTTAATAATAATTTAATTTTATATACAGTACAGAAATTATCGCAATGATTGCAGAAGATTGTTGTAAGAAATTTTGGTAACTTCATTTGTTACCATTAGTTAACTACATTAATTAACATGAACTAACTATTAAAAATACTTTTAAAGCATTTATTATTAGTGTTAATTTCAACATTTACTAATACTTTATTAAAGTCAAAAGTTATATCTGTTGATATTTAATAGACTGAGCTAACATGAACTAACAATGAACAGTTGTTTTTTAAATAACACGTTAACAAAGATTAATAAATACTATAAACAAATGAATACATTTGTTATAGTATTTATTAATCTTTGTGAACATGTCAATTAAAAAAACACTGCTCATTGTTAATGTTAGTTGATGCATTAACTGATGTTAAAGGCACAATATGATTTTTGGATTTAAAATATCCAAAAACCACTACAACAGTGTTATATATTTTGTTGACTTGTGAACTTACATTATCCCAAATGTTTCCAAGAATGTTTAAATCCAGAGAAATCAGCAATTTTAACCAGGACATGGACCGTGTCCGTGTGTCACCTATCAATGACATCATACCCGCGTTACCTTCTGTTTCCGGTTTTATTTTGTAGAAACTGTGGAAACACCAAAGACGCTTTCATATATTATGTGTTTTATTAGACAGGTGAGCAACTGTTTGGATACATTTATCGACACAAAACGAATCATGTTATATAGCTCAACACAGTAAGACTTATTGTTTAAATGTCGTTTTCTTGATTTACTGCGAGCACCATGTTTTACCATGACTAATATCGATCTAGCTTACTGTAGTGTGCAACAAGTATCTCATAGCAGCCGCCGAGCGAATGCAGAGTAGCATTATACCAACTTTCAAAACACAAATATATCTAATATGATAAAACAGCGCTGCATTACCCCACATCTACCTCGTCTGTGGCATAATAAAAGTCCCGCTGCTCTCAAGCCGTGTGTCGTGCTCGCCTCTCTCTCGTCCCAGATTGTTTTACACTTCCCATGATTCCGCAAAATCAGGGCGTCATCAAACTACACCTTTGTTTTGAATAAGTGACTTCTAGTGGTGAAAATTCCATATTGTGCCTTTAACTAATGGGGCCTTATTGTAAAGTGTTACTAAAATGTTTAATTGTCATCATTCGGTAACACTTTACATTAATTTGTAAACATTAGTTAACATGAGCGAACAATGAACACTTCTACAGCATTTATTAATCTTAGTTCATGTTAATTTCAACATTTACTAATGTATTTTAAAGATCAAAAATTGTATGCTAACATTAGTTAATGCACTGTGAAGTAACTTGAACATTTTTCTTATCTTACATTAACAAAGGTTAATAAATGCTGTTAAAATATTTTGCTCATTGTTAGTTAATACATTAATATTAACAAAAGATAACTTGTTATAGTTTTTACCGATAATGAATAAATAAAATCTTGAAGTAGTCTTCATTACTGTATTTAAATATTTTGGGGTGAAATGTGATTTTGTTGTTTTTAAGATTCACCTGTTCCATCATGTGCACCCAACATGCAGCAGACTTGAATGTAATATGACTGTGTGTTTGTGTTCAGGCTGGTGCGGCGGCATGAGAATCATCTGTGTGTGTTGGCGCTGAGCACTATGGAGGTCTCCACCACGCTCGCGAAATGCCTTTATGAACTCACGCGCTCCCTGCAGGCCTGAGCTCAGCTCCACCCAAAAACCTTCGGAAGCAGAAGAGACTCCGGTTTCCCCGTTCTGCTGCCGCACAGGTCGCCAGCGTCGTTGGGTCACAGGGCGATACCTCTCGTCTCTCCCTCTCTCTCTCTCTCCATTCCACCGACCCCGGTCCCTCTCCACCTCCTCCCTCACAAACTGCCACGGGTCTTCCACCAGCCACTCAGAAACCAGCGCCCATTTCACTCTTCTAACCTCCTCACGCCTGGNCCTCACGCCTGGCCCAACGAGCACATTTTTATAGTCCCGGACGAGCGCCGCTGATTGGGCGGGGGGATTCTGTGGGCGGGGCAAGTGGGGCAAGCGGAGGTGTGGCTAGATTCTTTTTCTTTGTAACTTGATAGCTTGGTTTTCTTACTTGAGCCGATTATATTTTCACTTATTTATTATTGAAATAAATACCAATATGAGTAAATGAGAAAAAAAAAATTGTGTAAATATTTGTGAATAGATATAAAGTTAAATCACCCTCCTTCATGCCGCTGCTGCCCACTGGTATCAGAAGCATTACGTTAGTAGGTTCAGACTCACGTTTTTTATTTCGACCCCTGGTTACTCGTTTGAGATGTGATTCTGTACTCAGCAGTGGATGAATGTACTTAAACCCTGTAAATATTCTGCGAAGGTACTGATGCTGTAAAGTTTTGGGAGGGCTGGCGGAGGGCTACAAGTTTTTCTTGGTGGAACTGTGATGAATTTTTTTTTTTTTTTCTCTCCCCTTTTTTGTACTATTATAACTTGTAGAACTCATTTTGCTGGCTGAAAGAGTATGAAATAATATATCATATGTCATTTTGTAGAAGAGACAAAAAAACAACTATTGAAGGTATTCCCCTCAACCTGTATTCACTGTAACCGTCAGAGTACGAGCCGCCCGCCCGTACGTGATTCTTTTTGTATTTGTAAATTGGTTTAAATACATGGAGTTTTATACAGGTTTTCTCCTGTGTTCTTTGCTTTTCCGTGCAGGTATGATATTTTCCTCCAGACCTTTTTTCTATCTTAATAATATAGTGTGGGATTTTATTGTACTATTTTGCGTTTTCTTTTTCTTTTCTCATCCATTCTTACGACCACGCCACATTCCGGCTCCCGGACCCCAGGCTGTCCTCTCTGCTGTGTGTTGTGTAACATTTATTACTGCCTGTTGTGTTAGCATCCCAGCGGGGTCGTGACCCCAACCCCCCCTCACCATTTCTGCAGTGTCTGTAGGGTGTGCGATGATACATATATCTAACAGTCTGATATAGATTGGCTTCATTTACTTTGGTGACTGTTTATAGTTTTTAAATAAAAGACTGAACATTTTTGACATACTGTTGACATGCCTTTTTTTTTCTTCTGACCCCCTCAATCATTGTTTCAGGTGTGTTTGATCTCCAGTAAAGCTAAAACTGCATATGGAGAAATTCAGGTGCAAAAACAGCTGTGCAAAAAACATTCAGTGAACAAAAATCATAATAAAATAATTTTATCTGCCTTACTCTAATATTGATCTGGTTTATTTACTGAAACTGGTAGATCAATGTTTCTCTGCTGGTCGAGATTGTTGTAAAAGAGTTTGGCGTTTCATTTATTCATAAAGTCAGTGATTAAATTGGACTATTATAGGACTTGTACGGTACAAACTGTTGTGCAGTTCTTCATCCGCTCCACTAGGCGGCAGAAGCGTGCCGACCGCGCAGTAGTAATAAAAATAAAACTCATGTCGCGTTAAATGTGTAAAAGTAAATAGTGCGTTTATATATACATATAAAGCGCATATGAGAATAAAACTCATGGGATGTTCCTCTGAAAAGTGATCGGATTCATTTACCTGATGGAAAAAAAGACGAACAAACCTGATCATCAGTTTTCAGAACTTTTTAAAGTGACATGAATGTAACAAATAATAAAGCAGCAGACATGACGCTTAACATTTTAGACACAAAACACAATAATAGTTCAATTATTATCGTTTTAGGTGAGCTGAATCAGGTGTGTTTGATTAGAAAGAATGTTTATCATACATATGATACAATATCAAAGCTCAAGGTTTTTCCATTGCTGCAGAAGGACGGAAACACGTAAGTTCATAAAGATTGAATGTGATTATCGCAAAGTGAACGGATAGAGAACGCAAAGACGTTAAACTGGAGCTGCTGCTTGTTTATATAGCTGTCACGTGATGCGGTTAATCGCTGGCAGGTGCGCGTGATTATGCCGCTTCGGTATCGACACTTCCGTGTCTGTTTCTGACAATCATTTTAATTAATTTTAAATAATTTTTCCACATTTGATTATTGGTCGTTGGTTGGGCTGTGTAACTAATAAGATTAATATATATATATATTTAAAAAAAACCTCTTTATAACTTAAGGATATTATTTAAGGTAACTCTTATTTTGTTATAAATTATTTATCCGAAATATTTTTTAAATAAATTATTTAACAACATTACATATACATATATAATAATATTTTATTAATATTTTGCTGCACATGTTCGTAAATAACTGTATTTAGTCAATGCAAAATAATTTAATGCGTAGAATGTATAACTGCAGAAGGTAGCAGCGATGTAATTCACACAGTTCACCACAGGAGGGCGCATTTTCCTCTAAAATATGTTATTTTAACAAATCGGGAGATATATGCAGTAAAATATAAGAGAATTATGGCAAGCCGTTTTGACTTTTATTCACATCTCAGGATATGAATTCTTGATATCAATAATTCAATTCTTGATATCAGGAATTACACTTCCACTAGTAACAATGTTACTTGTTGATATCAACAATTCAATTATTGATATCAACAATTCAGTTGTTGATATCAGGAATTACATTTCCACTAGTAACAATGTTAATTCTTGATATCAACATTTGAATTTCCACTAGNTAACTGCAAGGTGGCAGCGATGTAATTCACACAGTTCACCACAGGAGGGCGCTTAAAATCGAAATTAAAATACAGCTTTAAAAATATATTTCTATTAAATTAAGGGGGTAATTTGACAGATGTTTTGCTGATTCACACGGCAATGATCAATTTATTCAATATTAAATCGATTAAAATTCATTTAATGCAAGATTTTTCTCTGACTCGAGTTATAGACCTGTTGAAATAATGAACAGCAGTGTAGTTCACACACGT
>RJVU01015140.1:3838915-3852752 GCA_003731715.1 Anabarilius grahami
ATATATATATATATATATTGATTAATTTAATTTTGTATTAAATATAATAAAAACAAAATATATTAAAAAAGAAAAAATATAATACAAATAAATAATATAAAATAAAATTATATAATATAAAAATCAATATATCAAATATAATAAAAACCTAAATTTTCCATCAACAGAGGCAAGATTTCTCATTCGTTTTCCATGCGGAAAAAAAAAGTGTTTACATTTTAGTGTGAATTATATAACCTCTATGAATCAACTAAAAATGTAAACTTACTTTTTCCACAGCTTTGCGTACAATCTCTTTATATTCCTCCTTGTTGATTTCATTCCTCTGATAATATGGCTTAATTGCTGATTTCACCTCATTGATGGCCCGCTCTTGAATCTGCAGTTTCTGCTTGAAAGGGAAAAGTGTATTTTAGGAAGTGTAGTGCAGGATATGGACATTATTAACATGGAGCTGTTTGCTTGAACGTGAACACTTGCCTTCTCTTTCTTTGAGCTGTCGGCATGGGCCTTACTGTGAGTGGCGGGTTGGGTGGTGGTGGAGGACGGCTGGGCCGCACTGGCCATCCCAACAGGATAAGGCGGCCCTGCAACTACTTTGGTTGGCATGGGTTTGAAAGAACTTTTGCCTAGTACAGGAAAACTGGGCATCACCTGCTGTAAAAATAATTAGCACATATATAAATGCACTTAAAGGGGAATTCAACAAATTAAACATTAAAATTAAAATCTCGACATGTACAATGTTGCTTAATTTTATATTACCAGCACAATCATCTCGAATATAGTGATTTTTTTTATTCCAGCTATTTAAAATAATGACATTTTTATGGATTTAGTTTTACTTATCGATTATAACCCTGTTGCTCACCTGAGATGGGTGGCTTTCAGGCGGTACCGCGGTGAAGCCGCCCTGTTGCACAGGTGGAGGTGGTGGCGGAGGCGGAGGCAGACCCTGCACGGCTATGGATGGGACCTGTAGGAGCGACCCAGTGGGGTGCAGCTGTACTGGCACTGGAGGGGGCAAACTGAACTGAGGAGGAGGCTGCAGACCCATGGCTGGAGGTCTCGGCAGCATATGCCCCATGGGGTAACGGAGGACCCCCATCACACCGAGCTGGTGGGGCATCAGGGTGGGGGGTAGGGCTGGCACTGCCTCGGTTGCCAGGGGCGCATTTGGCTCATTCTGTGGGGGATCTGAAATATGGAAAACAGACATGAAAATAAATGTGACCCAAACATATTAAAAGGGAAATTCACCACTGGCAAAATGGGCTTATAATTCAACTTGGCTGTCTATGTTAATAGAAATGCAAAAATCTTTGAATCTGGAGGTACATGACTAGAGAACAAGAGCTGTGGCATTATCTTCAATACCCATAATGCACTTTTGAAAATCGGCATATTTGTGCTTTAAGGATAAGACTAAAGAAATCACACTGATGCGAAAATGACAACCAATTGTCTGTTAACATGTCTATTCAGACTCAACAGATTTTTTATTTTTACTTTTTAAAAGGTGCTCTAAGCGATGTCACGCATTTTTAGGCCAAAACATTTTTTGTCACATACAGCAAACATCTCCTCACTATCCGCTAGCTGCCTGTCCCCTGAACACACTGTAAAAAAACGCGGTCTCTGTAGTCGCCACAAGCTCCAAAAACGGCAACAAAAACAAACTGGTGCAGCCTGGACCACGAAACAATAAACAGTGCCCCATCCAATAACCGACAAGCAGCGTCAATACGCAAGCTACTTACATTTTAAATACGCGTTCATGACTGTTTCAGGAAGCACGGAGGGGAGGGGCAGGAGGAGGAGGAGGGAGGGTCTAGCTAGCCTCTGTTTTGTTTGACAACACTTCTAACGTCAACAGAAGGTTACTCCACCAAGGATCGCTTAGAGCACCTTTAATGGAGGGGTGTTTTAATCTCTTTTCCATTGTACTGTGAATACTGCTGACCAACCAATAACATTAACATTTTTAGCTACATGTCCAGAGCTGCTGCAGTTACATAAAACAATGACTAGGTGGTAGTCGTAAACAGAGTAATTTACACCACCAACTGTCAACCTTTAGATNAAATAAATGATTAAACTGTTAAAGTTTTATGATTTCAATTGATTAGACACTCTTTTTCATTAAGGTTTAAATGTAACCATTAGAAGGGAATCGAGAAAAATTCAAGCGAAAAACAAAAACAAACTACATTTCAGTAAAAAACCCAACAGATTTTAAGGCCCTAATTTAATGTCATTTTTGTTAACCATTTAATAATTTGTTGTACAAGTTCCATGATTTCAATTACTTGGACATGCTTTTTGATTACTAAAGTTAAAATGGAATCCTGAAAAAAAATAAAAATAATTGGTTTGAACAAATCGTATACGAAAATATTTTTTGTTGGTGATAAAGACAGACCTGCTTGTTTTGGGACACTTGGTACAGCTTGATCCTCCTCTGGTCTGTTCCAGGTATTGTTACCGCCTCCTCTGTCCCTGCGCGAGTAGTAGTTCTGCACATCAGCGGGAAGAGTTCGCCGCACGGCCCAGCTCGACGCTGACGACCACCCTGAACGATCCATCGCAGTCTCGCCGCCCTCAGACTCTTTTCTCTTTCCTCCAGCTCTGTTTTCGTTGAAGCGACTATAAGAATCTGCATTATTTGCTGTCCCTGAGAAAGAAGAACGTTGCCTCCAATTATCTGCTGGCTCGCCCTGTTGGCTGGACGACCAGTGTGCACCTCCTCTACCGCGTCCGGCGTTCCAGCCACCCCGAGACCAGGACTCTGCAGGTGGATCGCCTCGAGCATCAGTGTCCGGCCAGAGGCTCTCCCTCTCTTTTACCCAGTCCGGGTTCTCGCTCCTGCCTCGATCGGGCGACGCCTCATGGAAGTTGCCGTTGTCGGATGAAACAGGATCTCTTGTTGACAAATGCCCAGGTTTTTCCGCATTGTTCCTCCAGTTGGAATTGCGGAAGCCTCGTTCACCACCCCTGCTCCGCCATCCATCCGTGCCCCAAGACTCCCTCTTGCGAGGAGAGTGGCCGCCATGATCAGCGCGTTCCTGGGACGGGCTTCGGCGCCCGGGTCGGTTTCTGTTCCTGGAACGACTACGTCGCCTGTGACTCCGCTCCCTGCTACGACTACGGCTGCGATTCCGCCGGCCTTCCCGCTCTTCCTCTTGCTGCTCGCGGCTCCGAGATGTGGATCGGGTCTTGTGGCTACGGTCCCGTGATCGGGACCTTGACCTGCGTGAGCCTTCATTCTTAGACTCCCTGGTAGGCGACCAAGTGGTCGTAGGCGAGTGAAAGCGAGACCTGCGGGATCGTCCCTCACGCTCCCTCTTGTCCGAGCCTTTTGCTTCCTTACAGCAGTCAATCTTGGGCTCTTGATTGGCCGCCTGAGCCACATTCACAATGGGATCTATTTCAGCTTCAGCAGCATGGGCTTCACTCTCGGATGCAGGAGAATCGCACTCCATGGGAATGAGGTCAGTGTTGTCCTGAGGACTCCTTGCATTAGTGTCCTTAGTTTCTGAATTAGCTTTCTCTCCAAGAACAGACAAACTGGCGGTCTGATCCTCTTGGAGAGGTTGAAAGCTACTGGATTCCTGCTTGTTGGCATTGTCTTCCGTGGTGTCAGGCTCCGGTTTTAGATCTGCAACCTCTTGGAGAGTTGGAAGGCTACTCAATTCCTGCTTGTCGGAATCATCATCTGTGGTCTCAGGCTCCGGTTCCAAATCCGCAATCTCTTGGAGAGGTGGAAAGCTACTCGATTCCTGCTTGTCTGAATTGTCTTCCGTGGTGTCAGGCTCCGGTTTCAGATCCGCAACCTCTTGGAGAGGTGGAAGGCTTATCAATTCCTCCTTGTCGGCTTCGTCTTCCATGGTGTCAGGCTCTGGTTTCAGATCCGCAATCTGGTTCGAAGTGACCGTGGGAGGTTCAGCTGTTGATTCCACTTGCAGAGATGATTCAACATCCTGGGAATCCGATTGAGACTCTTGCAAATCAGCAGAGGAAAGAGATAGGCAATCTTCCTCCACTATTGGTGGAACATTCACCAATTCAACTGAGTCTGCATCATTTGTCTCCACTTCCTCCTCCTCATCTTCTCGTGAAAGTATCTGATTGTCTTCATCTTCAACCATACTCTCAGTTACCATTTCTTCTACTATTGCCGTTTCCTCTTCCTGGTTATTGGCCTCAGTAGGACTTGTCTCATTCTCCATCTCCATCTTGTACTCCGTATCAACTGGGTCATCAATCTGATCAGAACTTGCTTTCTGGTCTGTTTTTGGTTCCTCAGATTCTGTTTCCTCATTGACTCCATCTTCCTCATGATTCCCAACCTCATCATCCTCATGTTTCTCCACCATCGTCTTCTTCGCACGTCCTTTCCTCTTTGCTCCCGACCTCGAATTGTTCCCCTGCTGTCCCCTGCTCGTAGAAGCATGAGTATCGTTTATGGTTTGTGGTGTAGAACAGGTGGCGTCCGAATCTGTCGGTTGCGACTGTGCAGCTGAGGAATCCTCTGCCTCAGTGCGATTGTGTCGAGAGGAACGTCTGGTTACAACAGCCTCTGCTGGCTTCACAGATGTCTTTGACCCAGAACCCCTGGTTCCCTTTCTCTCCTCACCTTTGGGGCAGGTGACAGCACAAACTACACCATGAGGAACTAAGAAACACGGGAGACAAAACATGTGTTAACAAAAACATTATTGTTAAATATAATTGAGGGAAAAAATGTAACTAAAACTAACTAAACTAAAATGAAACGACTCTATATCAAGTGAACTCACCGGTGTGTGCAGACAGCAGCAAATTCAGAGAGGCGGAGACAGCTGACAGAAGCAGGTGTGAGTGGAGTAACACCCTAAAAGTCAATAAACAAAAGGTTCATAATCCAAAATGCATATGCATATATATAGCAGCTAAATAATACAAATACTACATTTTAGATTTTCATTTACACCCATAAAACGAAGTAATTGACCAAAAAATATATATGTAGTTTCAAAACAAAAGCCGAATCAGAATAAAGTCGAACTCCCCTAGTAAACAGGAAGAGATCATCTTAACATCATGCATGCAATGAGATTCGAACTGGCGGTTTCAACAGTTCTTGCTGTTTTTGAGTGCACCATGCATCAGATTCTCAGTAAACAGACATGTTTCTCACCTGGGCACACCTGTAGAGAGGACAGGTACAGAGGCAGGAAGCCATCTGCGCTTTCTCTCTAATCTCCTCCACTGAACGACATCTGGCCCCTCCTCACATACATCAACAGATCCTGCCCTACAGCGCAAGACAGAAACAACAAACAAAACACTTTAACCTTCTACAAAGTCTTGATGTTGTTTTGGAAATGTCCCGCCCCTTACCATAACCG
This sequence comes from Anabarilius grahami, assembly GCA_003731715.1. Lineage (NCBI taxonomy): Eukaryota > Metazoa > Chordata > Actinopteri > Cypriniformes > Xenocyprididae > Anabarilius > Anabarilius grahami. The sequence goes on from RJVU01015140.1 coordinate 3,844,306, forward strand.
CCAGTTTCAACACACTACTAACTTATTTTGAGCTGGAATTATTTAAATGAGGAATATTGTGATTTAATTGTGTTCGTTCCCAGAAGAAAACTCAAGACTACAATGGAGCCATTTCGGCAAGTTCAGAAACAGTGACACTGATATGGAGAATAACTCCCGCTGGAGGGACTTTGCAGATCTTTTCATGCTCAAACAGCAACATTACACACAAAAGAACGATAATAGGTCCATCCAAGAGATACTGTTCAGTCAAAAAAGAAACAAAAGGCACATGATGTTCTGCCGTCAGGTCAGTGTGCACTTACATGATCTGCGTCAGCGTGCCGAACGTGGCTCCCTGCTGGCTGGGCAGTGATGGGTGAAAATGCTGAGTGAGCAGAAGAGAGTGGCATGAGTCTCCCCTCACCTGCACACATAAACACTGGTTACACTTCCTGGTTCATTCATCCGCAATAAACGAAACCAAAGGGAGGAATACATTAGTCCAATACTAACCTTTCTGTTTTTATCCATAGATGCATCCGAGTCACCTGCCGGGGAATAAAAGACATTTATTTTGGAAATATTATTTCCAATGACTCTCTCAAAGACTTCACCTGTTTCTTTCATTACTGGATGAATCAGCGCTGAATGAATGATTCAATGACTCACTCATATTAAGCTTGTTTGAGATGCACTGGCGCAGCATAGACTGATCGGCATATGACATCAATGTACCATGAGAGCGATTCAAAAGCATAAGGAGTCGTTTGCTATCCAATCGCTCTCGCTGTACTTTGATGTAATTTGCCAATCAGCCTGTGCTGCGCCGATGCATCTCGAACAAGCTTAGAGATTTGTTTCATTACTGGACGAATCAGCATGGAATGAATGATTCAATGACTCACTCATTAAGACTTCACTTGTTTCACTACTGGACAAATCAGCATTGAATGAATGATTCAATGACTCACTCATTAAGACTTCACTTGTTTAACTACTGGATAAATCAGCATTGAATGAACGATTCAATGGCTCTCTTATTAAGACTTTACTTTTTTGTATCATTACTGGATTAATCAGCGTTGAATGAATGATTCAATGACTCACTCATAAAAACTTCACTTGTTTCATTACTGGACGAATCAGCGTTTTTGAACGAATCTCTTGAATGAACGATTCAATGACAAATACAGTTTTTAACAGTCACTTCTCGCCACCTACTGGTGTAACGATGCAACTGATACAATCTTCATTTGAAGCATCAAGTTACTTTCAAAGGTTGATTTATTCTATTTTTTAATGGTTAATCATGCAGCTCTACCTCAAACATAATCTAATGCGAGTCGTTTCAACAGGCAATATTCTCGTTTATGCAACTTGATCTCCCGACAAAATCTGTGGCAATTTCAACAGGTCTCTAACTTTGTGAAAAAGAAGTGAAAACACATATATATTGTGCAGTACCAAAATAAAACAAAAAAGAATTTTCTTTTGCAACATACACGTTACATATACCAATACTTTAAGATTTCAAGTTGAAATTCACATTAATGGTCATTTATGTTCATGTTTATTCCTAATAATGCATTCAAATATTATTATATAACAAGTCCAAAGTACTTTCCGTTCAGTCAACAGAACTTAAGTTGAATTTAACCTGGAATAAATGTTTCATATTGAAATATAACATAAGCCCCACATGAATAAGTCAAAAATCAATATTTAAGCACATACCTTTTCTGTGGCATTTCTGTTTGGCATTAGCTCTTTTCTCTTGTGTTCTCTCCAGAGTTCCTGTCTCTGCCCTGTTAACAACACAATTAACTATTAAATAATCAGATGAACATCAAAATGAACACATGCAAATGCAGCCACGCAGCACTTACACAGAGACGCGGCGTATCCGTTGACCATCCTGACTGCAGCACGCGCGCAGCTCTGACAGTCTGAGCGTCTTCACAGGAAGCTGAAACACAGAGGAGAAGATCATCTGAGTTTCATCAGGAATCAGAGGCTCTTACAGAGACATACAGGACATTAGGAGGACATCTGACCTTGATGCACTGCTGCGAGGAGCCCTGCAGGTAGATTGCACTGAAGGGTCTGCGGTCCACTGGGCAGGACTGAACCATCTGTAGTCCATCACACACATCATCACACATTACAGTATGTAGTATATATTTCCTGGGTAGTATGCAGATCATACAGGTTGTTAAAGCTGTCACTGATCTATAAATATTAGGGGTGTACATGTATTCCTCCCGAACCGTACGGTATGGATGTCACAGTTCGGTTCATGCAGTCAGACGACGAATACAGTCAGTTACAGGCGATCCACACTCCAATCCAGAGCGGTAATACAACACTGTTTGCTAACCGCCACAACAGGAAAAAGAGCAGAAGAAGAAGAACGGCGCATACGCGAATGACTTGAGCCCTTAAAAATAAAGTCCACTAGGTAGTGCAAACACGTCGAATGCGTCTTTCTGCGCTCACGAACAAAGGAGAATACTTTGAAAGGCTCACGCATTCAACTGTGTGCGAAACGGAGCGGAACGCAGAAAATTAAGTATTGGAGGGTTGGGCTTAAGCTTGATTGTTTAAATAGTTTGAATAGTTGGACCCTAATGCACAAGATTTATTTTTCATTATTCAATGTATTTGTACTTTTATAGCACAAGATGCTTTTCAGTTTTGTAGCGGATTGTGACCAAATACCTTTTGTTTTTTATCACCCTGCAAAAAAATATGACCTATGTGTATTCTGTTTAATGCTTAGTGCTTAATACACTAAAGTAGGCTGTACTGTACTAACTAGGGGACTGAATGCTGCTGGGTGGAACAAACTGATTTGTACTACTGTTTGTTCAAAATAAATGAAAAGAAACCAAGCATTGTGGATTTTTTCCTTTGTCCGGTAACACTTTAGTTTAGGGTCCAATTTTCACTATTAACTAATTGCTTATTAACATGCATATTACTAGAATATTGACTAATTATTAGTACTTATATAAAGCTTATTCTGCATGACCATATTCTACATCCCATAATCCTACTTTATTAACAACTACCTTACTAACTATTAATAGGCAGTAATTAGGGGTTTATTGAGGCAAAAGTCATAGTTGATTGTGAGAATTGGACCCTAAAGTGTGACCATTTTTCCTATTGTACTGAAATCGTACCAAAACGTGACCCCAAAACCAAGGTTCCTACCGAACTGTGACTTCTGTGTACCGTTACACCATATATATATATATATATATATATACACACACACACAACTGGTCAAAAGTTTGGATTTTTTTATACTCTAAAAGTTCTCTAAAGAAGACTCTAATATTTACCAAAAATTAAATGAATAAAATTAAAAATAAACTTTAAAAAAGTATTAAAAATTAGCTTAAAATAAATAAATTATACAAAAATAGATTTAATGTACATAAATGCAAAAGTAAATACATAAATAAATAAAGTATCTAACATTATTGTACTATGAGTATTTTAAAAAATACGTAACAATGAAAACTAAATATATTCAAAATAGTATTTAGACATATTTCTAGAAATAAGTTTTCACAGTATAAATTGTGTCTTTAAACAAGAAACTATACATATGCCACTGCTTAAAATTTTTCTACTTAATATTTTTGTGATTTTTTTTTATTCATTTAAGGATTCTTTGATAAATAGAAAGTTCAAAAGAACAGATTTTTTTTTCTTGAAATGGAAATCTTTATACATTTATCCATATTATCTATATAATCTATCTTCATATATTATAAATGTTTTTATTGTCACTTTTGATTAATTTAATGTGTCCTTGCTGAAAAAAAGTATTTCAACAACAAAAAAAAAATATATATATATTTTGAATGGTACTTAAAGGTGCTACAGAGGATGTTTTGTTTTATACATTTTTGCAATATTACTTGAAACTGTCTTTACTAACTGATAAAAGACTATTTATTAGGTGCACTGAAAGGAATAATATTAATATACATCATCTGTGCACGAGGTAGGGCCTTAAAAACATCTGCCATGACGTTCCTTGTGAGAGACGCGCGGCTGTGCGCTCCAGTAACTTTCCACACTCCACAGGCGCCGCATGCAATGTTTTTGTCAGGAGACAGGATTAACTACTGCAGATTATGAGTTACCTGCGGTGAGTCCGACATAATGAATCCACACAGCGAATGCCGGTGGTAAACACTCGTGTTCCAATACTCGTGCACGAGTTTTGGGAGGCGTTCCCTCGAAATGAGCTGTGAAGGAGGGGGGTTGTTCTTACGCATGCGCTCATTTCAAAAACTCACTAACAGTCTTTGGTTTCTCAGTTGATGAAAAGATCCTCTGTAGCATCTTTAAAGGAGGGGTGCAATGCTATTTCATGCATTCTGACATATTTACACTGGTAAAGAGTTGCATTCTCATGCTAAACATTGACAAAGTTTCAAAACACGAGTTGGACGCATGATGCAGTATTAGTAGTAGAGTTTTTTTTCGAGTGTTTCCTGTATGACGTCAAAAGAGAGCGGAATTCCTTGTATTCTCCCTGATAAGCGTGCGCACACACATCACCCAGAGCAAGAGCAAGAGCACGCCCATCAACGCGTTTCGTTTGGGATGCAGAAGCCGAGAGATTTTTCAAAAATGTCTGTGTCCCAATTCAGAGGCTGCACCCTTTGAAGGCAGCATACATCATAACCGTTAGATTGCAACGTAAGAAAGAAATTACAGTATTTTACACCTTACAATGAATATCAGTCAATTTTATTACGGTTACTTAAATATGACATCCTTGATGAAGTATGCAGCCTTCAAATGCGATCTCCGGAGGACACAGCCTCTGAAATGAGACGCAGCTCCTGTAAACAAAGGAGTGCGTTTTTGGTTGTGAGGGAAAGATGACCTTTTTCAGCTTCCCAAAGAACCCAGCGTTAAGGGAACAGAGGGTGAAGTTTGTTTTTCCAGGGCAGCAACGGAGTTGAGCACGTATGTTCCCGGGAATTCTGTGATGAATACTTTATAAACAAGTCCCAATTCGGCGCTGGATTTGCAGATCGATGGCGGTGAGTAGAGCTGCATCAGATGTCTGTGTTTTGTTGGCAATCAGTGCGCAAGTGCATATAATGTAAACAACAAGAACGTTTTTGTTCCCTTTTTATTTATAACAATGTCACAGCTAGCAGACGATCTCTACGCAGATGCTGCGCGTGCTCGTGACTATTTAGCTCCGCCCACAGCACTTACCGCAGACATGCCTCCAGAATCTCGGCTTTTTCCGGAAAGACTCGGTTTAGCGTATCTATCTTTCATAAATGTGACAAAACTAAAGAATTTTCAGAGATATGAAGGATGCATTGTTACTCTATATGTACTCAAGATTAACAAGAGATTGGCAGAAACTGTGTGTGATACCCCCCCCTTTAAGAAATGTTTCTTGAGCAGCAAATCATCATATTAGAATGATTTCTGAGGGATCATGTGACACTGAAGACTGGAGTAATGATGCTGAAAATTCAGACCAGTAGTTTATGTGTGTGTTTATATGTGAATATATATATTATAATACACACACACACAAGTAGAGTATGTGGAAGTGTTTTATATCTGACAGCTGACCTGAGCCCAGCGGAGGATGCAGGCCGAGCAGTAGACGTGTCTGCAGCAGTCCGGTACGGCTCTATCCGTCCGTCTGGGACGGTTCAGACAGATCGGGCACCGCTGATCCTCCTCATCCTCCAAACTGCCCTCTGAGTTCTGCCCACCTGAAAAATCACAAACTCAATTTTATTAAAAAGCTTCTACAAAATGTAACCACAATAAAACATGCAGTGCATTCCAGTCAAATTCAACAGCTCAGTCCATAAGCCCTGTTCACTTCAGTGTGTGTGTGAAGTGGATGAGCATGAAGCCCCTCACCCTTTCCTGGCCCCTCTTGCATCTTTGGCTCCGGGTCACAGCAGCTCCGAGCCCTGGTTTACTATACCAGCACATTTAAAGAAGAAACATAATAAAGTACAGATTCAGATACATTAACATCATCATAATGACAGCGTAACTCTGTCACTGTGTCTTTATTTGCTCTGTTTATTTACTCCCTCTCTCTGTCTCAGCACAGCTGAAGTTTGAGTTGTTCATTAGCAGTCTTTAGAGATAACAGAGGCCTTTAGAGCGTTTTATACTCATTTAAATCCGTCCCACACGAATAATTCGTAAGAATAACACACCTAGACACATACAGAGATGTTTACATGTCCCGTTTATAAATTCAGACTCTTGTTTATCAGTGTGACGCGGCTAGCTGTGTTAGCATCTGCTGTCATTAGCGCACTCACCTCCGCGCGCGTCGCTCCACGGGCTTCAGATCATATAATAGCACGCAGGACGGTCCTTAGCGCAAAAACATACACTTTTCGTGCACTTTCATGAGCACTTGAGCTCGTAATTGCGATAGATTTAAAGGCGCCCGGCCACATGTGGGTCAGAGGCTGCAGTTCCGCCTCTTCACCGCTGTGGGGCGCTGCGACGGGGCATGATGGGAGACTCACCGCGTCATCACGTAGGGTTTAAGGTTCGCTGAAGTTAAATTCAGTAGAACGGCGGATGATGACCGTTATTCTGAAAAATGAAAAGAATCCACCAGAGGGCGCTCCTTTTAAAAGTTTTTAAAAGCGTTTTCAATTAACGTTAAACAAAATTGTTAAAAACGTCACACACACACACACAAAAAGACGAATAAAACAAGAAAAAAATATGGAAGCCAATTTCCGTCAAATAAGAAAAAATAATGCTTTTGTAAATCATAATAATGACATAAAAGTCCTATTTTTGACAAACTAAGTCATATATATGAGATGAAACTCGGAATTGTGACTTTAAAAGTCATACTAATGAGATAAAAAGTAGAAATCATGACAATAAAAAGTCATAATTATGACAAAGACTTTTAAAGTCACAATTCCGACTTTCATCGTCTCATATATATGACTTAGTTTGTCAAAAATAGGACTTTTATGTCATTATTATGATTTACAAAAGCATTATTTTTTCTTATTTGACGGAAATTGGCTTCCATATTTTTTTCTTGTTTTATTCGTCTTTTTTTTCCTTTTCTTTTTTTTTGTGGGTGTGTGAAGTTTTTATTAATTTTGTTTAATGTTAATTAAAAACGGTTTTAAAATTATAAATAGAGCAGATTGGTTCCTTAAACATAAATGACTGAATATCTGACCAATGAGAGATCACGTCGCTACGCAGTGATCCTCCCCTATGGGGACGTTATTATGTTTATGATGATGACGTTTAGTTCTTCCGTAGTTTATTTTCTATCGAATAATCTTTCTAACGTTCGTTGCCCTCGAAGCGAGTGTCCGTCATATTAGAGAGTGCCTAAAGAGTAAGTGTGATTACTGATGTCAGCTTAAAGTCTTTCAGTTCAAAAGATTGAGTGATCACACTTTATAATGCAAACTATATATCACAACAGCCAAATGAACGATTTCGGTTATGTAACGGAAGAACGTGCAGTACAAAAACGATCCAGCAGAGGGAGACATTGTCTGTAGACGCAAACAGATGATCCAGCTCTGTATTCTGTACATAATCACAAATCCTTTGTCAAACTTACACTTATATTTAAAATGTGAAAATATTTTTTTTTATAATGTCTGTTTAAATAAATTAATTTTTAATAATATACATTTTATCATACATATGAATACATAATATTATATTAGGTTTCTTTTAAGCCTCATTATGTAACACCATTGACAAAACCACATCATTCAATTAAAAATAAATGTGTTTAATACCCTGAAATATTAATTGTGACCTTCTATATATATATATATATTTGGAAAAATGTCAGCATTTTAAAAAATGAACACATTTTTAATAAACAATTTTTTTTACATTATGTGCAATACCACTGAGAAAACATATCATTAAAATAAGTCATTTTAATTTCCTAAAATGTTTAGTATGACCTTGTATTAAGAAGATAAATTAATATTATTTGTATTTGTGATGAATTCAAAATCATTTGTTTCACAGAATGCTGTTCAAAACAATGCATTTTATATTTATATAGGTTTCTTTTATGGCTCATTATGTGTAACAGCACTTCATTAAATTAAAAATAAATGTGATTTATTTCTCTACAATAAGTCAGTGACACATGAATGGGTTATCTTGAACCTTTAATAGACATTAATTACATGATATACATAGTGTTTCATTGAAACAAGAGCGTATCATTCGCAGGAATGGCCTCTTGTACATGAGGAGCGCTTCACCCCTCTCGACTTCGACTACAGCATTTAGTAGTAATGTAAAAGGTGTGTGTGTGTCGGGAACCTTGCGCTCAGTTTGACATTCACAGCCAGATGAAGAGGGGCCGATCAGGGCCCCGACACACACCGAGGGACATCTAAAGCCATTTTCATATTTCAAACATATTT
>RJVU01015140.1:3858364-3878231 GCA_003731715.1 Anabarilius grahami
TAATAATATTTGTATTTTATATATTTTATATTATATTAAATATATATATTTTATTTTTTTGTTATATTTAATTTTATAATAATTTTAGGTTAAACTTTATTTTAAGGTGTCTATGTTACAGTGTAAATATACATTTAAGTACTGAGTAATAATAATTAATTACATGTACTTTCTATAGGGTTAAGGTTAGGATTAGGGTTAGTTGCATGTAATTATGCACAATTTATAGTAATTACTATAGTAACTACATGTAAAATGTGTAACAAGGAAATTGTAAAATAAAGCATTACCTAATTTTAATCAAATTTATCTTAATATTCTTTGTGCAAAATATAATCCCTTATTTATTCTGGGGTAAATTCTAGTTTTGTGAGAACACTTACCCAGGTTTTTAAGCAGCGAGAGTGGCAGTATGATGCTGACGGTGACTATTAGAACCAGATAATCTCCATTAGTGTACCACGCACTGCAAAACAAAACACACCACAAAGATCGAAATTAGTGCTGAGGAAATGACACGCAGCTGTTCTGCAACATCCTGTTTCCAAACAACACACTGTGAGAGTGTTTGCAGTGTTTCAGTTCTGTCTGGGGCCGTGTATCGTGTTGTTTTGTGTGCAGGGGCCTTTGAGCTCCATGTAGGGGTCTGAATCTTTCATGTCAGTGTTTGTTGTATTAGGTCACTGTCACAAAGCTCTCAATTCACGTCTTTGAACAGACGTTCAGACCCCCCCGGCCGGACAGCTGTACAATGAAACGCTCACACTGTTCTAAGCTGAAAAACATTTTAGCGCAACAACAACAACAGCAGCCTGTGAAATCTTACTTGTCATTGGAGTCTAAGAAGGCCTTAATGACGATGGGCAGCTCGTACTTCACGATGTAGAGGTAGCTCGCCATTGCTGGGATTGAAACAGAGTTTGAAAACGCTTTAGTGCCTTAAACAAAACCAAACTCGGTGTTATCTGCATGTTCACACTGCTGGTCATACCTCCAAAGTTCTGCATGGTGATAGAGCAGGATGCTGCCAGTTTTCCTGGAATCCCGAACGCTTTGTACCCTAGCTGTTCATACACCACAGAACCTGAACAGAGGGGATTCAGAGAGTTAAAACTCATACTTATCACAGTTAAAAATAGAAACATGTTCACAGAGAGAAGCTAACCTCCTTCATTAGCCGTTTTGAGCAGCAAATGGACCGAGTACAGGGAGAAAATGGCCACGGCAACCAGCAGGATCCTACAGAAATGAACAAAAAACCATGAACACCGAAAGTTAACCTAACAATAAAACAAACAGAACTTGAACCGCATTTGATTAGATGGTTAGAAGTGTTGCATTTTCATCAAAGATTTCATTGTGTGCACAGAAATTTCCCAGCTAACAGGGAACGTTCTGGCAAGGTTCTCTCATAGTTATGAACAAACGTTCTTCCAATAGAACATTCGTTCAATGTTATCTGGTCTTTAATAATGTGCTCAGAACAATAGCACAAAAAACATTATCAATACATCAATTATGGAACGTTCTTTTTCTGAAACGTTCTGATAAGTTTTTTAAATGTTACTAGTTTCGGAATGTTCAGAGAAAGTTTTGAATGTTCAGAGAATGGAAACGTTAGCGAAAGGTTCTTAAAACATTTTTGTTAGCTGGGATGCATTAAGAAAAACAGAAAGCTCATGTTAACTTTAGGTGTTAAACGAGTTGTCTATGTCGACAAAATGACCTCAACTCAAACCTAAAGTTTGCTCACCCGACAACTGGACATAATGGACTCTCTGTAATGCCTCACGTTACGAACACACACAAACACGCAGAGGGAGGTGACTATGGATTAGACCTGATTATATCCTCACACACTCATTCATTCCACTGTCTGCAGCTCACTTGATCCCATTATAACCTGCATGACCTTCAGTAGATTTCCATTTCACATGTCTGGAGCTGAACATGACATCTTTACTATTTAACCAGTTCTTTAAGCAAACAGTAAAGCTTTCCCTCCAGACACTTCAATTAAACCAGCCATGCCCATTTATTTCAATGAATTTCATGTTTTAAACTCAAATGACTGGGATTATATTGTCCACCCTGATTTATCAGTCACTGGAAATCCCATTTCGGTTAACCAAGGAATCATTTGAGTAATTCTTTGATGGATGATTTGGCATTCGGACAGCATCCATCAGTTTTACACAACCAGCAGAAACTCACGGGCGGCTTTGTTTGTAAACACTAAGAAGACTTCCTTTCACCTCCTTGATCAGAGTCAAACTGATTTACTACAGTAGATTTACACCTACCAGAATCTAGGGGCAAATTGCTGGATTCATTAACGGCATTAATTATCCTAATCAGGTAATTAGCAGTCCTGTAAATTGTGGACAGTTGTGTACATACTTTCAGCTAACAGAAATATGTTCTAAGAACATTAAGTTATGAAAACTTTTTTTCTTTCAAAAATCATCCAGCTTTTTCAAAACGTTTAGTTATGCGAACGTTCCATTTTATCATTCTGCAAACATTATGGGAATGTTACTTTAGAATGTTTTCTGAACATTCCGAAACAAGAAGTAACATTTAAAAACCAAACTAGAAAAGTGGGTGGTAACCAGATCTGGTATCAGCTCATGCAAATATGCATGTAAATATTTAAAAATGAGGTGTTTTGTCAGTTCTTCATGTTGCACTACAGAAGCACCCCAATACTCACACAAACATGGCGATGCCAGTATTAGCCATGGCATAGGAGAGTCCCAGTATTCCACTTCCCATGATGGCATTGCCCAGGTTAAACACTGACATTCCGAACGACGCCGAGCCTTGGCTCTGAAAAACAAGAACAGCGAGATTTATAATGTGATGTTTAAGTTCAGAATCTAAAACCTCTTAGACCAGATGAACCACTTACATATTCAGCCTCATACTTCTTCTTGCCCAAGTGATGATCAGACAGGAAGTTCTGACTTTCGGCATCCACGTCGGTATACTGCAGTCTGTAATCACAACAGTGTATTAGATAATGTTTTAATTTATCTAAGGAATGATTTATTAGCTAATAGCGACTTGTCTAGGTCAAATGAAGCAGGTTTTACCCGTTGAAGGGGACTTTGGTGGGACAGTCCTGATAACTTGTGTAGTCGTTGCTGTTGGAACTACTGCTGTCCATCTCTGGAGCGATGTTAAAACGACTCATCTTTGGGGCGTTGCTCATTCTGTAATAAAAACAATGAAATAGTCTCCTTATAATATATATATATTAGAACAGCACACAATAAAGACCATTACAGAAACACCTTGACAAAACAGTAAACAAAAGTGTTCTCAGCAATACTAGTGTCCCCAGAAAACGACCGTCACCTTTCCTGTAAAATGCGCTACCCCGCGTGTTTATATGTTTTATTTTATCTAAGAGATGACTTATTAGCTAATAGTGACTTGTCTATAGGTCAAATGAAGCATGTTTTACCCGCTGAAGGGGACTTTGGTGGGACAGTGCTGATAACTTTTGTACTCGTTGCTGTTGGAACTGGTGTCCATATCTGGAGCGTGTTCAAAACGACTCATCTTTGGATTTGCAGGGGCTTTGTTCAGTCTGTAATTAAAAACAATGAAATAGTCTCCTTATTTTGTAAGGATTTAGGTTTATCTTGAACATTGTGGGTCGGGATCCCCACCAATGAGGCTTTAAATTGGGTTTTTTAGTAAGAAATTCTCAGGCAAGGTGGTTTTGGTTATTGCTTCTTTAAATATTATGTCTACTGATAAATGTAACAACAATATATTAGAACAGCGCCTCAATAAACACCTTTACAAAACAGGAAACAATAGTGTTCACAGGAAAACTTCAATCCACGCCCCTTTCTCGTAAAATGCGCGTCCCCGCATGGCTCATCGGAGCCGCGCCTCAAGACAGCACCGCAGCCGAGCATCAGGTCACGTGACCCACCAGAGGAGAGCGAACAACGAGTGGAAAATTACAAACCGGCACCGACAACAGATCAGCACGCGCTGCGTCCGCCGCATCGTCATCAACTATTAATACTGATGTCTGATCAGTCTAAATATGTATATTCCGAACAAAATGATTAATCACCACAACTAATGTATTTATTCTGGTCGAGGGACTCGTTTAACGTATTTAAACAGATTCTGACGACCAATCAGACCGTGGAACGGAAACTAAAATTTTGATTTTGCATTTAAACTCCCAAAACCCTATGAATAATTACATAAGATCAAATAATAATGATTATATTGCTAGAATGACAAAAATTATGCAGATGCTCGCTGTGTGAAGCAGACGCCCCCGCATTTATCAATAACCACCGGTCAAATTACACGACATCACCCAAAAAAACAACAATAAAACATGTAATTTAATACATGCAGCCTTTGACAGAGTTTTACAAAATATTAAAATTTAAGATAATTGTTTTTGCGCCAGCATCCGTGTGTTTGATGAATGAATTAAACGGATGTGTCGAAAGAAGCTGATGAAACACGAATGAGTCACGCCGCAAAAAACGGATCTGGAGCAGCACAAAATGAATAAAAATGATCAAATAAAAGCGAAAATAGTGTGATATGGTTATAAAAAAGAAAAATAGAAATCAGAGAATCATGGCGGTTCTGAAACAAAATAACGTTAATGTCAAACCGGTTTGAAATCTTACCTTGTGAATTAAAGAAGAAAAATCCGTTTCTTCAGCTCCGGTATGAATGGAATAAAGAAATGACCAAACCCTCCCAGTCGTGAAGAATGTTCCAGTGATCAATTACAGAACCGATAACGATTGATCCTTCAGAAATGTACCGTAATAGATAACCAATAAATATTAATAAAGTAAATGAATCATAAATATTGTATAAATACAGTAACACTTGTAAACAGTACAATTTGTAATACTAATATTAATATTAATGTTGAAGATGAACGGAGATGTCCTCTGGGCGCGTCCTGGGTATCAATGTCGTGTTCTGATTCTGCTGAATGACGGTTTATATGCATTGCATCAGCCGGCGAAAGAAAGGGGCGGAGCCTCTGACGTGGATTGTATACAAACACTGAACAGCATCCAGCCCTGACCCAGAGACTAGAGTGAATCTCTTTCCCTGCCCCGGGAAGGCGTTTTCTTCCTGCTCATAGGAATTCAAATGCACTGACTAAACCTTTAACGGCACAATTGTTTCTCCTAGACTAAAGCAATGAGAGCAAAAGTAGAGTTTCTCCTGAAAACAAAGCTTAAAACAAAGGGTTTTCACAGCCATGCATTAGAGGAACCATTTTGGTTCCTCAAAGAGCCTTTTAGTATATCACCTCTATGATCTGAGCTGCTGTCCACATTCATGTCCTCTGTACAGCGACTGGACGTCTTTGACAGAAATGAGATTAAATGGAGCAAGTAATCTCACATGCGTCTACCTTTTTACTTTAAGTCAAGAATTGACAAATTTATAGGCTATCTATTTCTCCTAAGAAATTTCAGGTGAAAAATCTGTCTATCTATAAAAACATTTAAATTCCATAAGCAATGAAAGATCTATATTTAATATTCTGGGTGGTAATGGAGAATATCTTGGTGTCTATCCCAGGTGAAAAAAAGTACATTTCTATAATATACTTAAAGTGCTCTATTTTCGTGCACTATTTTTGTACTTAATATACTAAAAATTCTTCGGTAACACTTTATTTTACAGTGTCATTGTTACATATGTTACATGCAGTTACTATAGTAATAACTATAAATTATGCATAGTTACATGCAACTAAACCAAACCAAACCCTAATCCTATCCCTATGGTAAGTACATGTAGTTACTTAATATTACTCAGTACTTAAATGTATATTTACAGTGTAACAAAGACACCTTAAAATAAAGCGTAACCAATTCTTCTTTAGTACGTCTTAAGATCATCTTAAGAACATCTGAGTGTGCTCAACTGTGCTATTTTGAGACAGTATGAAATATGAACTAAAATGTGCTTTTAATATACTCTCTGTATTTAAAAAATGTATTTACTACTTATAGTACATTTGAACCCATAGTGTACTACAAGTGGTAACTAAATATATTTTTAAAATACAGAGAGTATATTAAAAGCACATTTTAGTTCATATTTCATACTGTCTCAAAATAGCACAGTTGAGCACACTCAGATGTTCTTAAGATGATCTTATGAAGTACTAAAGAAGAATTGGTTACACTTTATTTTAAGGTGTCTTTGTTACACTGTAAATATACATTTAAGTACTGAGTAATATTAAGTAACTACATGTACTTACCATAGGGATAGGATTAGGGTTTGGTTTGGTTTAGTTGCATGTAAATATACATAATTTATAGTTATTACTATAGTAACTGCATGTAACATATGTAACAATGACACTGTAAAATAAAGTGTTACCGAATATTTTTTTTGTATATTAAGTACAAAATTAGTGCACGAAAATAGAGCACTTTAAGTATATTATTGAAATGTACTTTTTTTCACCTGGGATATCTGTGTGAATCCATCGGAATTATCTGGATTTATGAATTAATGCTTTCTGAAATGTGGTTTACAAATGACAAATAATTTGACATCAGAGAAACCACAGATATAGGCCACAACCCGCCGTATGCCCTACATTACGTACAGGCAGAAACACCTGCTCAACTCTGAGTCTTCGATTTAACTCACCTTTGACTTAGAAGTTCCTCCTAAAATGTGTTATATGTCAAAATATGTCAATTCTTGACATATTGACAAGTAGACACGCTCCTTTTTAATGTAATTACTGTCTACTGAGAAACAGGGAGTGAATAAGATCATGAGACCACATGACTATGATGCTGAAGAGGGGAGCCGTGAGGAACAAAAGGAGGAATTGTACAAAAAGAGGAACTTCTGAGATGACGTTAGACACAATGACAGATTAAACAAGTCGGGAATGAGTGCGCCCCGTGCTGCTTTGGGTCACTGCAGACAAGGGCAACGAGTTGAGTTTGTTGTTTCAATCCCAGCATAACTTAAACGAATCACTCGCCTGACCACCTTCGCATAGAAGTTCCTCGTCACCCCCCGATCGGCCAAATCCCCCAGTGGAAGTGGACTCCGGTCTACAGTGATTTACCCTCGGATTAAAGGCCACTGCAGCCTCTGAGCTGGAGTTCACAAAAGAACACGGATGCTGGAATGTCTGACCTATTGAAACAGGCCGTGGGGCCCCAGGCGACGCCCCGACTCCATAGGTAAGACTGGATCAACAAAAGCATTTTTCTGTCTCCACACTGTGTGAAAAATGGATGGAAGAAATCCCAGCTCTGACTCTGAAACGATAGCATCCATTACAAAGTACAAAATGTACAAGTACAAGTTTGCATTTACACTTAAATTTCATAGCGTTTGTTCACTGCAGATTTCCAATTCATTCAGATAATAGCTTTTCAATGTGAATCCATCTGAATGGTTTCTGAAATGTGGTCTAAAAATGTTCATATCTTCATTGCGCTAATGCTTTTTCATCGACCAAGATCATTAACAACAGAGATTTCCAATTCATTAATTCAGATAGCACCTTTTAAATGTGAATCCATTGGAATAATCTGGATTTCTGATTGAATGGTTTCTATAAATGTTCATATCTTCATTGAACACTAAAACATTCTGGGTTAAAAACAACACAAATTGGGTTGAAAATGGACAAACCCAGCGACCCAGTGTTTGGGTTAAATGTTTGCCCAATGTGCTGGGTAGTTTTATTTAACCCAACTATTGTTTAAAAATGACTGTATTCCTGGCTTAAAATGAACCCAAAACAGGTTGGAAATTAAAAATCAGACACATAATTACTAGAAGCAACAATAATAATCAAAAGGTGAACATGTATTAATAAGCAATTCAATAGATGTTTATTGTTTAATTGTTATTAATGAAACCTGGTAATTTCCAACATTTTTGGGTTCATTTTTTATAGCGTTTGTTCACAGCAGAACAGGTCAATAGAGATTTCCAATTCATTCATTCAGATAATTCAGTGTGAATCCATTGGATTTACCTCCATTTCTGAAGTAATGGTTTTCTCAAAATGTTCATGTTCTTCACTGAACGAATACTTTCACTGACCAATATCATTAAAAATGCAGAAGAAAATTAGGTGAACCTTTTTTTTTAGCAAGTAAGAACCTCTATTATTGGCAATGACCTAAAACAAACATTTACTCACCCTCATGTCAATCGAAACCTGACTTTCTTTCGTCTGTGGAACACACAAAAAAAGGTATTTTATGAGATTTTTAGGTGTTGGAAACTACATGATGAATTTTCTTTTTTGGGGGTGCTGGTGGTGGGGGGGTGGGGGGTAATGCATCTTTAAGAGAAATTACATTTTACCAAAATGTTCTGCATCTCATCAGTCCAAAGATAATTTTCCAGTAGAGCTTCAGAATATCCTGGAAGCTTTTCTGCAAACTTGAGATGGGCAGCAATGTTTTTTCTTCTGGAAATCTGTGCTTTTCTCTCTGATAACCTCCCACGAACACTGTTTTTGCCGGTGTTTTTTTTGTGCTAGACTGGCGTCATCATGTGTCGGGATATCTTAATATGGGCAGATCTTTTGCTGTCACCCTATGGTTCTGTGTCACCTGTTGGAGGTTTTTACAGTTTCCCATCACACCGATCTTTGTAGGACGTCCTGTCCCATGGAGAGGTATAGTGGTGCTGAATTTCTTCCTTTGGTAAACTATCTGCCTGACTGTGGGACCAGAGGCCTAAGTACATAGAAATCCTTTTGCAAACCATTCCCAGCCTTCTGAACTGGTTCACCTCTTCTCCTGAGCTGAAAAAAGCAGGTAACTGAAATGTTCAGTGTGTGAAAGGGCAAAGTAAACCCATGGCTTTTTCTGAGCTGCAGCTGTAAATTAAACATCTTGTTCTGTAAATACTTGAGGGAGGTACTGTTTACTCATTCGTTCAGGTAGGTTTTTGGTTTATTTCTTTTATTAGACTTTTTATTATCTACCTTTTACTATCCTTTCAAAACAAGAGTTTAATTCCGGGAAACATCCATTTTCAGCCTTCATCATCTATCGTCTGTGTGGCAAATGGCTTTTAATTTCTTCCAGGTGAAACCGACTGCATAGTTGAAATGAAAAGAAAATTAAAATGTAAGAAGAAGGTTCTGGAGAATTTCTGCGTATTTCTTGGTTTTCAGAGCACGGGGGTCCGTGAGAGAGAAGACATCCCGCCGGTCCCCCGCAGAGCAGGGCAAAGGTCGGCTCATCTTCCCCCGGCTCCTGGCTCACTCTTATATAATCATTTTATCCCCTCGAATTAAACAAACAGCCGCCTGCTGTCCGCACTCATGGGAACCTGCGGAGAGTCCGACACGGAGCTCACGCTATGCACATCACTTCAACAGCAAAATGCCTCATGATAATAGGTCCTGCTGAGGCCACCAGCGCTGGAAATCTGTCAGACGGATATTATGAAATAAAATCGATGATCTGTGACTATTGGCATTGATTTTTTAAGCGCTTTTTTCCATGTTCAACTCTCTTTAGTGAGTAATGTTGCTGTTTGAGCATGAAAAAGCTCTGCAAAGTTCCCTATATCAGTGTCAGTGTTTCTGAACTCCCTGAAACGCCTCCATTGTAGTCTTGAGTTTTCTTCCGGGAACAAACACGTCACTATATTCCGTCACAACATATGCAGAATAAAGGGGCGGGGCCTGGTTGAGTTAGTTAGTAGTGTGTTGAAACTGGTGGTTATGGTAAGGGACAGGACATTTCCCAAACACACTCGAAGCGCTTGACCAATCACAACACACTGCAAATCAGAGCACATTGTGCTTTTCAGAAGGAGGGGCTTCATAGAGACAGGAACTAAACAGAGCGTTACTGACAGACTGGGAAGAGAGGAGCTGCAATGTGGAGAATGGGGAGATATGGTTCTTTTAGGAACTGATCACTGAAAGGTTCTTTGGGGAACCAAATGGTTCTTCTGGGCATCGATGCAAACGCCCTTTTGAAACCTTTCTTATTAAGAGAGATGTAATTTATGCCACAAATATCAAATATCACAGGCAATACTGATGAAAAAACGTGATTAAAAAACACAGAGATTCTTGAGGGAAACTTGAGAAACCAAATAAAAAGTAGGCCATGGGGACGTTATACCAGGAAGTTGACGGTACACTCGCTCATTAATATCATCAGCACTATCATAACGTCTGATGGTGTTATCGTGTTTCAGATATGTACAGCTGTGGCAGGAGGTTTAGTGTGTTTGTGACAGAGTTATCAGACCGGAAAACAAACGCTCTTGACACAGACACAGGAAGTGAAATGCGACCGTGCAAATACATGCATTGTGCATTTCTCTGACCCTGATTGCTAGTGTGTGTTTGTGTGTTTCTGAACACCTGCAAGCCAAGTTCACAGTAAGATGAGATTTGAAATATATTTAGGTCAATGGGTTATAGGAGGTTAGAAGAACTGCAGAGTTTAACATCTGCGATGGTCAGAATCTCATCATCAGCATCTGTGACAGTACTCTAAAGAATGCTGGGTTAAAAACAACCTAAATTGGGATGAAAATGGACAAACCCAGTGATTGGGTTGTTTTAACCCAGAGGTTGGGTTAAATGTTTGACCAACATGCTGGGCAGTTTTATTTAACTCAAGTATTGATTAAAATGACTATATGGCTGCCTTAAAATGAACCCAAAATAGGTTGAAAATTTAAAATCAGACACATAATTACTAGAGGCAACAATAATAATAATAAAAGGTCAACATTTATTAATAAGCAATTTAATAAACATTTATTGTTTAATTATTATTCATTAAACTTAATAAATGTTCATTTCCAACATACTTTGGGTTCATTTTAAGTGAGGAATACAGTCATTTTTAAACAATAGATGATTTAAAAAAAACTACCCAGCAGGTTGGGCAAACATTTAACCCAACTGCTGGGTCAAAACAACCCATTTGCTGGGTTTGTCCATTTTCAACCCAACTTGGGTTATTTTTAACCCAGCATTTTTTAGAGTGTATAAATTTCGATGTGCGAATGCTTAAATCTCGATTGGAAAGATAAACCATCATGATGGTCCAGGCTGGTTGATGCTGGTCTGAATGACTAATGTAATGCTTGTAGTATAATGCATATTAACCAGCAAAACAGCATCCAAAATATCATAATAACACACAAAACATAATATAATCCAGCCTTCCTGTAACTCAAACTGTATAACATGGCACTAGCAAAGCCAAGGTCATGGGTTTGATTACTAGTGAACACTGTAAGCCCTAATAAGTTAGCAGAATAAAAAAAAAATTGAGGTCCTTTATTTTGTAAACAAGCTCAAAGATTAATTATTTCAGCCTTATTGCAATTAACAGAAATGTTTTTAATAGTTTTGTTAATGATGATAACCCTGGTCTCAGTGAAATACATCACCATCACCGACGGCCAGTGTGTAACCACAATGAGCCATGACATAAATCCAGGGAATTTTCCAGATGAACAGCAGAAATTAGCTGCGGAGGAATACGGGCATCTTTTGATATGAAGCTTTGGACCTGTAATCCTCTTACAGCTGAAAGAGCTCTGAATTCCTGGACCTGCAGGAGTAGCTGAGACGAACCTCTAAACGGCATCAAAACTTTCCGTTAATATTGTAAAAGACAACCCAGATCCAAAGCATATGAACCCACTGACTTCCAGAGTTTGTGTCGGCAGAGAGCTGGGGAACGGGATTACAGCGAATCAGAGGGAATCAGAGATCGGGATTCCTGGATAAACTGTCCTCACTGGCACTGAAGACACATAAAACTTGCCAAACAGACTATTAAAACAGATGCCATCTTAATATCCTGCGATGAGATTATTGTATAACCGGGATGGAGCGTGATTTAATCGCCACGCCAAACATCTAAAGCACATTCCCTAAATTCCCACAGGAAATATGGTCTGAACATGGTCATAAAATACAGTATCTGTCGGCATAGTTTACATTACAACTACACATAACTTCAACAACAATGTTACAATTTCCTGTGCAGGAAATTGGGGTAAAGAGAAGGAAGTGACAGAAAGGACAACACATGCCAAAGCTCTGTCTCACACTGAATTACATCACACTATTGACCAAACAAGGTGGTCATTGTGTGGTCAGGTGTACATGCTCTACAATCTATAGAGTGGTGCTTCCCATTTTTCAGCTGCTCTGGTTCTGGAAGTATTTTTTACAATAATTTCTCCCATAGGGATAAAAAAAAAAAAAAAAAAAAANAAAAAAAAAAAAAAAAAAAAAGTATTTGTTAAAGAGTTATAATCCATGAACCGAGCCAATCAGCTACGAGGTGAATCACAACACTACAAACAAATAAATAAATAAATACAAGACTGTGTGCTTAACGGCTTTAGTGAATGAAAAAACTATAATCCCATGAAGCATTGTGAACAGCATAATTAAACTAAAAACAGTGAAGAAATATAAAACTACTAATTTAAAAATGTTGATTATATATATAAAATAATAACATCATACACTCAAAAATATGAACTTTCACTATTGTTAGTTTCACTCAAACCATCCTTGTTCACATTACTTAAAAAACTCATGTAACTACATGAACTTAATTTACATGAAAGAGTTGTTTCTACTTAAAATGAGTATTGTCAGCTTTTGTTCAGTCAACCTAACATTACTGAGTGAAACGCACAAATTAATGTTGAAATAACAATTTTTTTGAGTGCATTTTGTAAAGCAAATAGTTAATTTAATCAGGTAAATTTAGTCAATAAATAAATGTAATAAACTTTTATAAATTTAACATAAAAATTTGTAATAAACTGCACATACATATTATGTAACAATGACAAATTCAAATGATTTGTATATACTCAAAGGAATTTTGTCAGCTTCACCTGAATTTCTTTTGTTCAACCACTTGACACTGCTTTTTTAAGTAAATCCAACAGTTTTTTTTTTTTTTGAGTGTTTTCATTTATTACAAAATATGCATATATATACAAATATTTAAGTCTTTTAGGAGCGTGGAGAGATCGACTCGATTACATCATTTGCAGAGCCTCATGGGAATGGGCGGAGCTAAAGAGCTCGTTTTGCTTGTGGCGACTCTCTGCTTGGTGTAATTTTCTCGAAAGAATCATGGGTAATGTAGTAATTTTTACCAGGAATTCATCTGTTAAACATGATTATTTTAAAAATAAGCTGAAATAATGTGGGCTGATGGCTTCAGCAGAAGCAAATACCATCGATTAACAACCTCGTAGCTCACAGTAGGTCTGTAGGTCTTTATTAAGTTATCGTTCAAAATCAAATTCCCTATAAATGCATGAAGTTTTTACTTCCGGAACTTGACTGTTGCACTCTACTCCATCCCCACTCTGCTCATCAGAATCGTCAGTCAATGAGCTGTAAAGTGAAGCCTGAGGTTCATTCTGACAGAACTGAACCGATTTTCCTCATCTTCTCCATTGTTGTAGCTCCTCTCTTACCAGTCTGTCAGTAACGCTCTGTTTAGTTCCTGTCTCTATGAAGCCCCTCCTTCTGAAAAGCACAATGTGATCTGATTGGTCGGCTGGAGCAGTGTGTTGTGATTGGTCAGGGGCTTCGAGTGTGTTTTTGGAAATGTCAGCACTGGATCTGGAAATAAACTAAAACTAAATGTGAAATAAAAATAAACCAAAATAGCAATATTTAAATAATAATAATTAAAAAAAAGCACATAATGAAATGTCTAAAAAATAAGCTAAAATGAACATGAAATAAAAGCTAATACAAAATATAAATAAAACTAAACTAAAAACTTCTGGACCGAATACATTGTATACAGCTCACTTAGATTTATCAAGTAGCTATTGTTTTCCAAAAGCTACTTGTAGTATTTTATCTAAAATGTGTGCTTGTTTCCGAACAGTGTCATTTATCTCTTTGTGCACAAGGACAAAACTAGATTGGCGTCATCAGCTAATAAATGTGACATCCTAATGACCCAGGTGCTGCACACACAGATAAAAAAAGGGCTGTGTTTCATTTTCATCTGAATCACATGACAGCGCAGCTCAGCCCGTCCCGCCCTTCCCGATGCAATTGGGAAATTTCCATTCCCTGCTTTGCTTTTCTCAAGGTTACGTTCACATCGATCCACCGAGCTTCTTTCTGCCTCTTGATGTTTTTATAATTCAATGATCACCCACTGTCCAAAAGCAGACATGATGTTACTATCCTGTTCCCTACTTAAATGTAAGAAAAATGCCCACACTGGGTCACACTTAAGCCTATTATACAGGACTGTGGATTAACTGTCTCTCTCTTCCTGTTAAATGAGGCCAAAGACATGAACGCCTTGATCAGATGCTTACTGTGACATTAAGTGACGGCTTGATCAGGATTCATCCCGCCTGTATCTCGCAGTCTCGTTCTGGGAATCCGAGCAGTGCAAGTGGAAGCAGAGATCATGCTGATTTAAAGGAACAGTTCACCTAAAAAATGAACATGCTGTCATTTACTCAAACTCAAACATGTTTCTCTTCTCCATACAGTTAAAGAATAAACAAAAGAATAAAAAACAGGGCATATTATTATACTTTCAAAGACAAAAAAAATTGCTTAAGATATTAAAGGCCAGTTCACACCGAAAACGATAACTATAATGATCGATAAAAATATTGACATCCAATCAGAATCTATCTGCATATAATAAACAGTGCTTATAATAAACAGAACGATATCGTCCGCTGGTGTGGACGCTAATATAGTTATCGTTATAGTTATTGTTCTTGGTGTGAACGGGCCTTTATGCATGTTTTCAGTAATAATTCTCATATTTCGAGTCTTCTGAAGCCACATAATAGGGTTAATTATAGTTAACTAATACTAAAACCATAAAAAAACATTTTCGTCACTTTAAATTAAACTAAAATAGAATAAAAAAACTTAAATGTATTTTACATTAACCCTACATTACTCATTTTTATTTCATTTAACTTGATGTACTAAAATAACTAAACCTAAAACTGAAATAAAAATGAATAAAAACTATATAGAAATTTAAAAAAAAAATGAAAACTATTAAAAATGACAAATACACACAACAAAATTACTGAAACTTTAACTAAAATGAATCTGAAAACAGAAAATGCTCAAATAAAAAATGATTTAAAATATTAATGTTAATCGTTAAATTTCATGTGCGTTGGAGCATGTTGGTGTTGGAGCCACTGACGTCAAACTGACGTCAAAGCGTAATGAGTTTACAAAGGCACGTTTGATCATGCTGAATTGCTACATTTATGGTATGTTTATCGTGATTTATTCTCCTTTTTTTGTGATTTACTGCTGGAACAGAGGAAGATTTTGTGAGTGTTTCAGAACAACGCAGTAATTTTGCACTTGACTGTTAGATGTTTGATTCATGCATTTCATGCACAGGTGCCAAGTGAGGGGTTTAACCCTCTAGCTCAGGTGCGAGTTATTGACACGGTTCTCTAATCAGAGGTTAGAGAAACTCAGAGAGGTGTACAGTCACAGATCACGTACATGGCGAGACATAAACCACGGGTCTTGTTGAGGAGAGGTGTGTTTTTGGGATCAGACTTAATAATAATTATACATTTTATTTATAGAGTGCTTTTCGGCGTACTCAAAAATACAAATAAATAACAAACAGCATAAAAAAGCATACAAATAACAAAAGCAATATGCCTAAAAAGAAACTTACAAAACATCTCAAAAACTTACATTAAAGGAGAAACTTGAGCCATAAGGTGGACTGTTTTCACTTGAGACAGTAAATAAGCAACCACCCAGAACACCTTAGCAACCGCATAGCAACGCCCTGGCAACGTGAATCAACAATATAGGCCACGTCAACCCTGGTTACAGTCCTACACAGTTCATTAATTGACATAATTCCCAGCAGCACCATCTTTTAATGGGAATGAAAGCTATGTGAGGGGTAGACAGTATACATCTCTTCAGAGGGTTGTACTATTATTTAATTGTGTTTTTAGATAGTTCTGCGTGATCTAGAAGTGATCTAGGAGCTTTATACAGCTTAACGCGTATAAATGCTGTCAGTTAATCACGATTTGCCGTGCTTCGATAAGACGGACATGTGTCGCATCAGCTTTGCAGTGATATGGACATCGCCATCTTTGATGTTTACTTCAGTCTGGTGCTATGTTAAAATTTACACTGTTTTATAAATTCATGTTATAGATCTTATTGTGAACAATTCATCAGTGGTGGACGAAGTACACAAATCAAGTACTTAAGTAAAAGTACAGATACCCTAAAATATTACTCCAGCAGAAGTAGCCTACATGTAAACAAAAAAGGTAAAACGTGAGACTACAGATGTTTTATTATTTGTAATAATTTAATAGAAATACAATGTAATAAAAACCTTAATTTCATTCAGGAAGTTTCCCCTCAAGAAGTTTTCTTACATAACAGTTTTAACCGGTTTGACTACCCAACTTTGGGTTACATTGACCCAGTGCTGAGTAGGAGTGTGATGGTGTTCATCATTTGTATTGACAGTAAAAATGACCCAGCAGCTGAGTTACAGAAAAACTATTTAGACCCTGGGTAAAAAATATATATAAAAAAAAAAACCCAAAAGGCTGAACCCAGCAGTGTATTAAGTTAATTTCAGTTTTACTTGAGTAAAAGTAGGCTACAAAAGTACTTGATTTTTAATATACTTAATTATTTAAAAGTAAAAAATTGTATAGGCCTTAATTTGGATCTTCCGGTAAAAACAACAGACTTCTCTCTGGTGTCGTTTGCAGGACTTCTTCTAAATCGGGCGCCTGGAAGCTTGCATTCATCTCCACTTTTCTCAAAATCCAATCATTTTTAAAATAAACCATTACACTTGAATGTCACAGTACTGGAAAGGCCTGTCGCTGCTTTTTTTTCAAATATGGTTGCCAATCCCAAACATGGTGCGTGTACACTGAAAAAAATGGTAACCTAAAAATGATAAGCCAAAAATATAATTTCATATTGCTGAATCAACCTAAATGCATTAATTTATACCAACAAAATTATTTTTTATGGGTTAAATCAAGTAAATAAACCTTTATGGTAACAATCACAGGTTACCACATTGCATGGTTGAGTTTTGCACCAGCAAGAACAAAAATAAATAAATAAATCAAATTTACTGTGTAAATAGTGTGCAAACTACCTAAATACCCACTACAAATACGAAGCTCAAAGTACAAAGTAGTAATTAAACAGATCCATGTTGAAATGACTTTCAGCTTCATTCAAAAGGTCCTGAGTCAACCTGACACAGCCGTCTGCTGCTCATGTGACCTGTGCTGTTACTCCAGGTGAAGCACTGTTTATGTTGGTTTGAGAGCATGCGTCAGAAACCCGGATCATAGTTACGTATCTGTTAGCAGAGGGTGTGTGAGAGAGAGAGAGAGAGAGAGAGAGAGAGAGAGAGCGTGACAGTGCAAGCTTCAGTCATGCATGATGTTGTGGGGTCGAAATCCCCTTAGTCATTGCGATCAAAGGTTGATTTAGTATGCGTATGTCACCTGATTCCATTGATTACTATTCATAATTGATTATTGATTCTTATTTGTTTCAGGATGCAGATTTTTACGAGTGGTGACAAAACACAGTACCAAAAATATTTGTCGTACAAAAGTAAACAAAAACGCCCTACAAATCAAACACAGAAATGTATTCATATCACCACAGGCCAAAAAATGGATCCTTTTCACATTTCTGTGGTTCTCAGAAGCGGAAGTCATCTTAAGTTGGTAAACTTCTATAGTGGAGAAAGGAAACTACTTAAAAAAATATTTTTGCATCCCCATTTGCTCTAATAACAAAAGAAAGTCTTATTAAAATTTTTTAAAATTTTTTTTATTTAATGCAAATCTAATAAAACACAAAATGACTTTTCAAATAGGCTCTGTAAATAAAATAAAAATGATTGGAGTGTACGTTTGACAAGAAAATGCTATTTCCGTCTTTCTACTTTACGATTTCATGTTTAATTCAACGTTATTGCACATTAAATGTTAAAAATGAAAATATAAAAAACTTTTACGATGTTAACAACAGCGGAAACACGTCATTGCAGTCTGAAAAGCTTCCATATGGAAAATTAGCTCGATATTGATAGTTTTGTTTTGTAAATATCTCTCGTATCTCAACATTTATCCTCACTCTAAGGGTTTATTTAGTGTAGTCCTGGTCATTTTCTTTGAGCTTGTGTACACATGTTCTCTGACACGCCCTGTCAAGGGAGGAAACACGATCCTTACATGACCTCATCGCTCTCAACACTACATCTACAGCAGATTCCCTGTGGATTGGGATTTGTTTGTGCTGTAAATTGAGCTTTTTTTTCCTTTTTTCTTTTTTAAATCGAGTTAATGTGTGCCAGTCACACCACAATGACTCATCAAACACCTTTAGCATAATTAAAGCACAACTCACTCACTGCAGGAATAAAGCAAACAAACTTATCACAGATCACATTCATTCCACTGGAGAAAAAATGCCATTTCACTTGACTAATAAAAATGCTGGCAGACAGGTGTGGTTATCTTTTAACCGGGCATCTCTTTACAGCTTCATTTATGATGATTATAGCATGAATAGAGGTGTTGTGAGATGATAATCAGGTGAAGGATGTCTTTTGCAGGTCATAGGGTTGGGTGCTACTTCTGTTTATTATAGGACTTATCAAACAAAGCGCTGTAATTCCTACTTCCAGAGACTTCCGAACATGAAATGCCACACTTTCTTGTCTTGTGTTGGCATTGGACATAAAGGCTCATCGCGGTCACTGCTGCTTGATCAGACAAGTTTCGCAGGACGTCCCGGAGGAATGATCCTGTACGAGGGTGTTGTCAGACAGTATTTAATTGGACAAAAATGCATATGTGTGTGTGCGTTATGAGTCAGCAATATCTCAAAACTTGATTCTATGGGCTCCATAATGCTGACTTTACACACTGTTGTGATGCTGAGACATTAGAAATGCACAGAACTGCCATTCTCCTGAGTTTGAGCTTTAATAGAGCATCTTTCCTGTGATGAGGAACAACGCTATTATGATCCACAGACAATGCTTTTTCAGTCTGTGGTACTGCAGTAAACCCTATTATTAATCAAAATGACAGTAAAAACACCATCAGGCCCTATAAAGACGTAATAAAACACATTCTTTTCATTACTAGAAGTTTCTCGCTCACCTTCTCTTCCAACTGGTATATGTTTAGCTTCTCAACAAACCGAAGCTGGCACTCCTTTACATTCCTAAAATATTCAAATGCAGGGTGTTTTCACTCAAGTCCTCTTTAAAGAACTAAAAAGCGTCTCATGTGACATGCAGATCACATCACAGATTATTGCATACTCAATATTCATTTTTACCTGCCTCCATAACACAGAGTTCATGGGTTTATGTGTGTTGAATATGTTTATTGTGTAAAGTGTGCCGGATTAACCCAGTCACATTCCTCAAATGTACATGAAGAAAGACTCTGAAATGTAGTTTGACTTGTGACTGGGTTTTGTTGTGGCAAAAAAGAAAATGCAGAAAAAGCTGTAGATTTCACTGAGATCGAGTTGCTTGCTCTGATTGTATAGTGATTTCATTACATGCATTGAAAAAAAATCATTACATTTCACATTAGATTTCTTCAAATATTTTTAATAAAATTATATATTTAATAAAATTATAGTTAAGTAATTTATATTAATGGTTAAAAAACGTGTGTGTATATATATATATATAGAACAATTAAAAACAATATAACATTTATATATATATTCTTTATGAATAATGTATAGTCTAAGCATTAATCCAGG
>RJVU01015140.1:3887264-3924125 GCA_003731715.1 Anabarilius grahami
AGACAGAAAATATATTCACATTTAATAATAAATGTTCAAAATAACACCTATTGTATAATTTAAAATATATTATTATCATATATATATATATATACACGCACATTTTTTTAACAATAAATGTAATTGTAAAAAATGTTGTAAAAAATTATATACGTATTTTTTAACACTAAAGTTTACTCTCCAGATTTATTGAAGTGCAGTAAATCAAACTCTCCATGTACAGATATGTTCCTCAGGAGAAGCGAGACTATGTGGGCATCCATGGCCTCATTGAAACAAGCATTTGATACATGTGAAACTGGAGCTGAACAGCCTCATGGTCCTTTATAAGGACACAGAGCAGCACACCTGTCACTGCTCATGTGACCAAAGTGCCTTGAGTATGTGTATGTGATGTGATTTTATAGAGAAGCATGACTGGGATATCACTCCAAGAGCTGTCTCTGACAGGCCTGGAGTCGTAACAGAGCTTATAGGAGCGTGTTTTAGCCAATCAGAAACACCCGTGGCCTTCCAAACATATTTGGATTTGCTATTATGTATTTAAAGGGAGTGTTTGGAGAAAGGAAAGTATAAACATAAAAATGTTTAAAAAATGCTCCAGTGTCATCGCTCTGACCTCATTAGACTCCATGATGAGACACGTTTATGCCTCATTCACATGGGCCGTCCATCTTGTTTCTGTTAGTAGTGGTGTCTGTGCGTCTGACTCAAGGTCTCCGTGGCCCTCAGACAAAACAAAAGAAATCCTCCCACAAAGGCTGTGACATTTAAGAGCAACTTGAAGGCCAAGAACTCCTTGGAAACACAAAATGTCACATTCACAAACTCTACAACCCCTGATCTAAACCTCATCTAACCAGACCACAGACCTCAGCTGAACTGCACTTGAGCGACTGCACATGTGTGCATGTTATTTGATGCTAAAGCTGTTTTACTAATAAAAATACAAGCGTGTAGCATGAGGCGGTAGTGACAGGCAGGTTTCATTTTTGTGCAGCTTTTGAGGTACTATTTGAAATAAAGCAATCAAATAATATCAGCTAGACCTGAAAACCAGACACTTCAATCCTGAATGAAATCCTCATCTGAGCTGTTCTGTGTGTTTATAGCGACTCCAGTGGTCACATGCTGTAAATGCACTCTTTGCAAGGTCACCGCACTGCATCAGGTAATATTCCATTCCCTTCGCTCGCCCCGCCCTCACTGCGTGTGTGAGTGAGAGAGAGAAGGAGAGAGAGAGAGAGAGAGAGAGAGAGGGGGCGGGGCTTGTAAACAGAGAAAAAGAAGCTCTCAGGCGCCCTCTGCTGTCACATGACAGAAACTATAGACTATATATAGACTACAACTATAGACTACATCTGTAGTCTATAGTTGAAAATAAATAAATAAATAAACACTAAAATAGTGAACACTGTATTGTATCAATAAAAGCCAATAAAACTATAGGAAATAGAACAAATATGAGAATTATGTGGTGGACAAAACTTTTTAATTTGCACTAAAATGAAAAGTATACAGAATACAATAAAATAAATTTCAAATTATATTTGAAGGATAACCAATTATATTTGAACTATATTTCAAGAATTAAATCTTTTTAAGGTAATAAGAAATAGTTCAGTCAAGTTTGTATAACTTTAAGTGTAATTAAGTACATTCATAACAGTTAAAATAGAGTAAAATGTCAAACTCTGCAAAATAAATGCAGTGTTGAACAAAATGCTTTGTTCAGTGCCAGGTGAAGAGTCTGAGGTGGGAGGAGAAATATAATAGTTGAAGCATGGGCATTGAGTGTGTGTGTGTGTGTGTATAAAACATTACAGAAAGAGCAAGAGAGTGTGTGTGTGTGCTCAGCATGAGTGAATATGAGCCGGACGCAGGGCAATAGAAGGGCTAATGACCAGCAGCAGAGAGCATGGCATCTGGACTAACATATGTCCGAGAACAAGAACACTTTACTGCAGCTTCAGGTCGGAGAGACANTTTTATTGGTGCATTATGTTTTTAATTTCTGAGCTCTTGTTTTTAAGAGAGCAGGGCCCTCTGGTGGATATTTACAGCACTGCAGGCCCCAACAGGAGGATATTAATAAATAAAAAAGCATTAAAATGGCATCAAAGGCATGTTTTGCATGCAGACAGTGTGTTTTGGTACTCACAGGGAACAGCACAATGGGAACGGTGAGCGTTACTGCCGTCAGCACTGCCAAACGCACCATCAGAAGCCACGTATCAAACTTGTAGACCTTCGTGAAGGTGTGAAGCAGCTCTGCCTCGACATGATCTGAGATAGAGAGAGAGAGTGTGTTACAGTAACAAGAAACATCTTGACTGGAATGTTTGATGGCGTAAGAGTATTTAAGGTGCGTTTGAGAAGAGTGCGTTTGTTACGCACCATAAAATGTCAGGTAGCCGAACAGGGCGGAGAGCAGATACATCACCAGCATAGCTAAAATGGACAGGTTTGACACCCTCTGCATCTTCTTCCGAGAGCGACTGCAGTGGATGACAACAGAAACAGCTCATATAAGATCTGAGAGGTTCTGGGTAGGAAGATACAACATGTGATTCAATATTATCTGTTTTTTTATGTTTTTCCTCTTTTTCCTCACTCTTTGAGTTCACTGTAGATGGGCAGAACTTCAGGATGACACACGAATGCAAAGGCGAGGATGGGAACGGTGTAAGCAGTCTGAAAGACAAAAATAATGAACACCATGAAGCTCTTTTCACGCACACACACACACACACATGTTTGTTTTTGTGAATTGTGGGGTCATTCCATAGACGTAATGGTTTTTATACTGTACAAACTGTATTTTCTCTCCCCCTACACTACCCCTACCCCTAAACCTAACCATCACAGGAAACTGTGCACACTTTTACTTTCTCACAAAAACTCATTCTGTGTGATTTATAAGCCTTTTGAAAAGTGGGGACATGGGGAATGTCCTCATAAGTCACCTCTTCTTGTAATACCTGTCATACCCATGTCATTATACACATTTGTGTCCTGATATGTCACAAAAACATGCCCAGACACACACACACACACACACAGTATCTTCTGATCATGCACTAGTCTGACGAGCTCAATCATCACATGCTACACACCTGTGAATTGAACACAAAGTATTTGGGTGTGCACATGTCCTCGTGGTCGTCGGGGTGGGGCGTGAACTCAACCGCGCTGTGGATGTCGTGGGCCGCTGCGTGAGGATCCAGATGAGGTCCGTTCACCGCCCCTTCAGAGATATACGCCAGTGCCGAGGCGTTCTTCAGCGTGTACAGACCCAGAGCGTCCGAGCCGTTTATACTCATGTTCGACTCGTGCTGGTAGAAGAACGGAAGAGGGCAGGGGAGGATCGTCTTCTTATAGATCAGCTGAGAAACAAAACCAACATACAAGAGTGTTACGAAACAATGCACAGGTACAAATGTTGTAATACCACATAAAACACTCCGCCATGCTAATAAAAGTTCATATTGAAGAGTAGAAGAGCTTCTCAGTAAACGCACCACGCCCAGGAAGAACACCATACAGGACAGAGAGAAGCCGCTGGTGTAGCCAAGATACCCTGTGAGACGAGATCTGAGTGAGATATACACTTCCCGACATCACAAACACAAGCTCTCTGACACCTAAAACAGTCTTACCGAGGTTTTTCATCATGGACAGCGGGAGAATGATGCAGAGGGACACCAACACCACCATATAATTCCCGTTCAGGTACCATTCGCTGCACAAGAACAGGAGGATTATTATCATTCCGCTTTCATCTGCTGATATATAGACACAAACTGAGACACATGACAACTTACCCAGAGCTCTCCTCCAGCCCAAGGAAGGCCCGTATCACCTCTGGCAGCTCGTATTTGACTATGAACAGGTAGCTGGACATGGCTGAAGACAAAGAAAACACATTAATGTCATATCTCTCATGCACTAATCCCTTTTACCAAGTCTTGATTGTGTATTTGGGATCTACTAGAAACAGTGACACTGATATAGAGAATAACTCCTGCTGGAACCTTTTCGTGCTCAAACAGCAACATTACACACTAAAGAAAGATGAAAATGGAAAAAAGCATAATAGATCCTCTTTAAAGATAACAAGTTTACCTCCTATGTTCTGCAGAGTTATAGATCCAAATGCTGCCATTTTCCCCGGCCATCCAAATGCTCTTTCTCCGAGCTTCTCGTAGATTAGCGATCCTGCAGCCGGAGGATATTATTGCATCGACTGCATGTTTCATATATAAATGTGTGTGTTTGCAATCTCTCGACAAACTCACCTCCTTCTTTGGCCGTCACGAGTAACAGGTGAACGGAGTACAGCGACAGGATAGCGACTCCCAGCAGGAGGATACTAGAAAAACATTTGAGAAAAGTCAGAAACTCTTCCTGTAACCTTTAGTAAAACAGCTAACAGAGAACGTTCTGGCAAGGTTCTCTCAAAGTTATGAACAAACGCTCTTCCAGTAAAGTTAATAGAAGTTATCTTTAATAATGTTCTCAAAACATTAGCACAAAAACATTATTTATACATCGTTCATTGAACATTTTTATCTGCAACTTTTTAGTTGGACATTCATCAAACATTTTTTAAATGTTACTACTTGTTTCAGAACTTTCAGAGAACATTCAAAAGTAACATTCCCATAATGTTTAAAGAATGATCAAATGGAATGTTCAAATGGAATGCTGAAAGAAACGTTCCCTTAACGTTTGAAAAAAAAAATGTTTTGAACATTGGGAACATTACGGAGCCCCTCACATGACATGTAGGAAAAAAAATTGTGCGCACAAATTGAGGGCGCACGATTTAGCAAATCGAGGGAATGAAATAGTTAAACGTGCGCACGATTTAGCAAAACGAGGGAATGAAATAGTAAATCGTGCGCACGATTTAGCAAATCGAAGGAACGAAATAGTTAAACATGCGCACAATTGAGCAAATCGAGGGAACAAAATAGTTAAACGTGCGCGCGATTTAGCAAATCGAGGGAACAAAATAGTTAAACGTGTGCACAATTGAGCAAATCGAAGGAACGAAATAGTTAAACGTGCGCGCGATTTCTTTTTCAAATCGAGGGAACTTGCATGTCATGTGCGGGGCTCTGTAGAACATTATCAAAAGGTTCTTTGAACACATTTTTGTTAGCTGGGTATTGGCCACTTTACATAGTCTCTTCCTGTCTAAGTGAGATGTTCCTGTCTGAAATAAGCTGAAATGTGGACCAGAAAAAATATCTGGTTATGGGGAATGACTGTAAGTGTCTTTACGGCAGTATTTGAAAACTTCATCCATACATATCTCTTCTGTAAGATCACATGTTGTTGTGCAATGCTCTAAAAGACTCTTGTGTAAGTCAGAGCTTCTTCAACACGTTTGGGATCATCTTATATCTCTTGTCAAGTAACATGCTGCGACATTGACTGAGGTTTATTTTTGAAAGGTTTCTAAATGCAGAGTGCCAATGCTAATGCTAACTGAGCCAATGCTAAATATCCTCTCAAAATAAGGTGAGCAGATTTTTAAAATGGAAACCGGACATTTCCTATAGTTCAGTGGTCAAAATATGATTGAAATCACTTGGTATTATATATAGATTAAAAACAGCATTGATAGATTATAGATTAATATATAGATATATAGATTAATAACATTCTTATTATTATTACATTATTTTTAAATGTTGCCTGTTTTAAAATGTTTTTTCTTGGTTATATGAACGTTACGGGAACATTCCGTTTGACACTTTTTCAAACATTATGTGAACGTTACTTTTGAACGTTCTCTGAACATTCTAAAATCTTTAAAAACACGTAACTAAAGAAAAAAATATGCCATATTTTAGTATTTAAAAAAAAAAAGTATAATGTTTTTGTGCTAACGTTTTGAGACTTATTAAAGACTTATTAAGATCAGATAACTTTGGTAACCAGCTGGTTATGTTGGTCAGGCTTTTTTTGCAGTCTATTTCCATCAACGCACTGTAAAACTACAGTCACATCTAATTCACTCTCAGCTGAAGCTGTAGACAAGATGAATCTTCAGAATCGGTTAATGGTGGTTGGGTCACTCGACACCAGCCTCCTGCGGCTCACCAAACAGAAATAACCGTCTGACATGAGCAGCAGAGAATGAATGAGAGATGCGGGTCGAGCGCTGACCGAACGCCGCTCAGGTGACCGTTAGTGCTAAAGGTGTGCGTCCGTCGTTTCCTCCTGCTGTGGCGGGTCAGTAGGACTGCAGCCGCTCACAGCTGACTGCTGTCAGTCACACACACACATGCTTTAACCCCTCAGTGAACAGCAGACGTGAGCCGTTGAGCTAAATATAGCCATATAGTTCATTCGCGATGTGCGCGGTGTAGCATGTCACAGACTCCAGCTCTGGCCCTGAGAAATCCTGCCGTCCCGACACCGTGTTCGCCAGCACATGCTTTGATAAGATCCTCTAAAGGGTTTCTGGAAGTACCACATTAGCTATATATATAATAAATAGCACTTTTCTAACATCTGCATTTCAGTAAATGCATTAGGATTGGCTGAAATCACCTAATTAATATTCATGAGCCAAGCTGATCAATTCCATTACACGGTCCCTCCCACTTTTCAGATCACAGGGAACAAACACTCACATAAACAGTATGATGCCGGTGTTGGCCATGGCGAAGGA
Source organism: Anabarilius grahami (assembly GCA_003731715.1). NCBI lineage: Eukaryota > Metazoa > Chordata > Actinopteri > Cypriniformes > Xenocyprididae > Anabarilius > Anabarilius grahami. Next base: position 3,893,953 of record RJVU01015140.1, read on the forward strand.
CAGTCCCAGAATTCCACTGCCCATGATGGCATTACTGAGGTTAAAGACAGACATCCCAAATGATGCGTGACCCGGGTGCTGCGAAAGAGGGCGAGAGAGGGTTAATCCACAGCTCAAGAGAGAGTATGAATATGCTAATGTGTTTCAGAAATAGAATATTACATATTCTTCATGAAATTCCTCATATTTCTTCTTCCTCATCATGCCATTGGTGAGAAACTTCTGACTCTCTGCGTCGTCTTCATCCAGAAACTGGCTGTAATCGAAAACACAAACACATGATTTCATTCACCATGTCAAGACATTTCACAGGTTCTCATTTCTTTGCTGTTACATGAGTTTGTCCACATACTGTCATCATTTCCTATCAGACTGTGCGTCACAATGTTCTACATCTGGACATTAAACAGCGTCAGGGTTAAACACACACGACAGCGACTCTGACCTGTTGATAGTGGCTTTCTCCGAATCGATGGGCTCCATGTAGCGATCATCCACGCTGCTCTCATCGTCCGCCTCCATGCTCACGTTCTTCAGCTCCATACGGTCCATGTCTACAGCCGTGAGGAAGGATTTAGTCTCCGGGAAAAGAACTGGAAACACAACCGGAGAAGATTGGTTAGAGCTGGAATCTACATCGAAAATCTGGCTAACAAAAATATGTTCCAAATACGTTTTGCTAACATTCCCATTAAGTTACTTAAGAAAACGTTATTTTTGAATGTTCTCTGAACAGTTTTTTTTTTTTATAAATAACGATATATAAATAAGGTTTTTGAGAACATTATTAAAGTCCAGATAACTTTGAACGAAGTTCTATTAATGTTACTGGAAGAACGTTTCTTCTTAACTTTGAGAGAACTTTGCCAGAACGTTCTGAGAATGTTAGCTGGGAAGAAGCTCAAATATAAGATCACTACATCATTCCCATGACTTACTTATGGCATTTTAAGTCATAAAGAATGAGTAAATGTGCCTAAACTCTGGCAGTTTAACTATTCCTTAGTTTATGACAAGTGACCATGAACCGATCCTCCTAAACAAGTCAATTTAACAACATTCAGAGCCAAATGTATTGACTGAATCCCTGAACTTGTGATAAATCAATCCCTATAAACTCAACACAACACAAATCTGACCTGTTCCAGTTTCACCATGGTAAAATACATCCTGATGTTTTTTCCCAACAGTTTCAAGGTTGGTTGGATTTAAATGTATTGACATATCAGCTTCACAGACTGATTCAACAAACAACACAACATCTATCAATCAGAAAAAAGACTACAGAATATGTATATTTTCTTTTAAAGTATTTGTGATAAAAATTGGGTCCATTGTGCAAAACAAGTCATGGGCAGACCAAAAACATGTTCTTCCAAAAATGGCAAAATAAACCCATACATTTGGTCCATTTTGCCATTTTTATGGACACAACAGTGGATATGGATAGATACGTTCTTTGCCAACTTCTAGTTTCGCTACAGGCACAATAATCCTGGAAAAACGCACAATAATAGCAGTACACAAATTGGCCTGTTGGTGGATTTGAACCTACAGTCTTTAGTTAGCAGCTCAGATCTTTACCCACTAGCTCAGTGATATTTTATCACTGCAATCGCACACGCCACTGTTGCTCGATTCAGGATTTATTCCCTGTTGAGTGTTGCTGTAGTTCTCAGTGTTTTGCTCCAGGTCCACATAAAGGATGTGTTTGTTCAATGTTTGGGTTGAGGACTCATGTATCTGTGCGTCTGATCCGCTCCATGACGCACAAGCTCTGGAATCAGCTGCGTTTAGCGCCGGTCCAGCACACACCTGTTATGAGCGCACAACACTCACTGGCCTCAGGTCAGCTATTTCCAGCCCATGTTAGGCACAAACCGTTCTAAAAACCATTTCCAATGAGACGGAGAGCATTACATAAGACTCCGATGAGCCAAAACACAGCCAAACCATTCTTGCACCCAATTACCTACAATCCCACCAACACAAAGCCCTCATTGATACGATTCATAAATGTGGCCAGAGAGACTGAGAACTATAGACTCATGGAAAGCTGAAAATATTCCACAGGTCTCATTCCAGTGCTGGGAAGCTTCTCTTGCACACAGATGTGGTACGTTTGCTGGATTCACACATGAGAACAGTTTTTAACGTGTACTGCAAGACATATAGACTGTGGCTTATTGCTTTTATAAAACCTTGGCAACAGCAATAATAAGTATAAACATTTTGGCAATGTAATATACTTCAATAATCCAACTGTCATTGTTTATAGTTGACCAGCCAACAGGGAACGTTCTCAGCACGTTCTGGTAAGGTTCACTCAATGTTACGAGCAAACGTTCTTCCAGTAACGTTAATAGAATGTTCATTCAAAGTTATCTTGTCTTTAAATGAAAAGTTCACTCTGAAATGAAAATTATATAAGTTATATTAATAAATATCCTGACGCATCCAAGCTTTATAATGGCAGTGAATGGGACCAACGAGTATGAAGCTCAAGAAAGTGCATCCATCCATCATAAACTGGGGTGTTAATAAAGGCCTTCTGAAGCAAAGCGATGCATTTGTGTAAGAAAAATATCCATATTTAACAAATTATGAAGTAAAATATCTAGCTTCCACCAGACCGCCTTCCGTATTCAACTTAGAAAGCGTAACTGACGTCAGGTAAGTTGAATACGGAAGGCGTAGGATGTAGCGTAAGCGTTTTGATCTGCAAGAGGCATTACGCTTTCTTCATGAGTTGAATACGGAAGACTAATTATTTTACTTTATAACGTATTAAATATGGATATTTTCCATACACAAATGCACCGCTTCGCTTCAGAAGGCCTTTATTAACTCCCCAGTGCCGTGTGGAGTATGTTTATGATGGATACACTTTCTTTAGCTTCATACTTGTTGGTCCCATTCACTGCCATTTTATAAAGCTTGGATGCATCTTGATATTCATTAATATGACTCCAATTGTGTTAATTAGAAAGAAGAAGGTCAAATACACCTAGGATGGCTTGAGGGTGAGTAAAGCTTGGGGTAATTTTCATTTCAAAGTGAACTAATCCTCTAATAATGTTCTCAAAACTCGTTGCACGTTTGTCTGACGCATTTTAAATGTTACTACTTGTTTCAGAACGTTCAGAGAACATTCAAATGTAACGTTGCCATAATGTTTTACAATGATACAATGGAATGTTCCCTTAATGTTTGTATAACCAAGAGAAAAAATCTAAAACTTAATGGGAACGTTAGCAAAACGTTCTTAAAATATATTTGTGTTAGCTGAGGTCTATTAATATTGAATAAGCGTCACAGGAGTGTGTTTATCTGCATTTTACAACAACGCAGCTCATCCAATCAGAAATTAAGAGTCTGAACTGTCAGTTTTATAATCTTAGAGCGTGTTCACACTTGTAGTTCGGTTTGCTTGGTTCGTTTGGTCCAGACCAAAAAAACACATTTAGTCCTGGTCCACTTAGCGTTCAGATTGGCGTTTTTATCACCGAACCTAAACAGAACCTTTTAGCGTCTCATCTTCCTGTTTTTGGTTCGTTTAAATGTCTTTGGTCCGTGTTGCTTTCATATATCACTTGAAACGCACCAGTATTCGTATGGAAGCGGACCGAGACCCTTTTTTTCAGCGGTCTTGGTCTGCTTGTTTGGTGCACACCAGGGTTCGGATGGCAGCGTTCACACCTATTAAAATGAACCGCACTAACAGAGCAATCGCACCAGGGTTCATTTTAATCAAACCAAACATGCCAAGTGTGAACACACCCTTAGTTTTGACTGTTTTGAGTTTCATATCGTGAAGCTGTTTTTATTCATTCATTTCATATGAATAATCTGATACTTTCACAGAGCTCCAAATAAAAACAATCGATCGAATTAATGAAGCACCTTTTGCTTGTGAAGAATTTCAATTACTGGATTATCAAAAATAGGCATTGCCAGATACATATATTAACATATTCCTCATTTGTAAGTCGCTTTGGATAAAAGCTTCTGCTAAATGAATAAACAGTAATGTAAATAACATTACTATGATATAAAATTACCATGATAGAAGATTTTGGTTCCCTTATCCCTATAGTCTGAACTAAGCATTTAAATACTACTTCAGCTGTCAAGAATAAGCAATGTTTAACAATGTCTTGTAAAACTAGTCTAACCAGTGAGAAAGCCCAACAGACCCAAAAAAAACACTTAACTACTGCAACACAACCACTCCTTAAAAACACTGAGATCTGACAGTCTCATAACACACAACTTTATTTGCATCTCAACACAATAAAACTCTTTTAGATTTACAACCAGAAGCAGAACTAGAACAACAGTAGATGACATACCTCAATTGTTTGTCCTTGACAGCAAAGAAATTAAAAAGAGAACAAATGGAAACCTCAGATGTTACTCCCATAATCTCATGCATCTCCTCTAGATCTTCAGCAGCATTTTGAAGTAACAACAAAATAAGCAGCAAGTAAACTAAACCATTTAAACCAGACTGTTAACATGCAGTCCAAGTGAAACCTGTAAAAAACTGTAAAAAAAAAGATTTTTTGGAAGTTCATTGAAGTAGAAAGTACTATTTCAGTCTTTCTAATTCAAAATTGACTTCCCTAATTTAATTAACTGCCATTTCTATGTAATTAAATGTGAAATTTACTAGAAACTTCTGAGTGAAAATTGTTTCTACACAAATTTTTCCCAGTGTAGTTGTTGACAAGCTGTTCTGGAGAATTTCTCCAAGCAGCTGGAGTTGACCTGAGCGTTTTACGACACGAGAAACACTCGCTCTTCAAAGAGAATGTCTGTGTTTGTGCATTCTTCAACTAGCCGGCTGGAGCTGACACAGACCACACACACACCCAGCAATAAAACCCCAGCAATGAGCAACCAAATGCAAAAACACACACTTTTAACAGATCTCCTCTGACTTTAACCTGGTTATAATCTATTAATGGTGGTCTGGTTACTCACAATGAGAGCCGGTCAGACGCTGGACACTTGATGTGATGTCAGAACAAGGATGAGCTTCGTTTTTAGCCATGGAGGTGAGTGGCAGCTTTAAAGAGCATAGGGAGGGCCCACGTTAGCCAATCAGGATGCTTCAATTGTCAAGTACTCCTTGTGAAGCTCCGCCCCCTCTCCCCTCCACCTGCGTCACTGAAGGGCACACGGGCTTCCAGAAATGTGTTTGAGATAAGGCGGCGCATTGCATCAACTTCTGTTTGCACTGGGGCAAGAATCTGGGGTCGCTCGTCCTCACGGACGCAGATATTGAAGACTCGCTCTGGAACGCCAACCAGCAGCCGCCAGTCTGCATTCGCTACTGATGGCGTGTGCAAACACACATACAAACCCACACATTCAGGGGTCATTGATCAAAAACTCAGAGATGAACAGAAACTTCATTCAACTAGGATCAGAAACTCTGAAGCTACAACCAGACTGACTATTGGCAGGTATCGCCACTTTATAAAGATTAAAAGACGTGCTACACCTACAGTTAAAGGTGAATTTAGTAAATATTGCATAAAACAAACAATTTTTTTGTAATGTAGTTCTAGATATATCAGATACCAGCACTCTAGATCTCTAGATATCAATATTGGCCATTAAAAAATCCATTAAAATACTGACCACCAATATACATCGAAGTTGTAAAGATTAGCCTACTGGAGTACGTTTTATGACAATTTTCTACTTTTTTTCCTACAAGTTTAATTCAATGTTACTTCCCTTTTCTTTTTTTAATTGTTTGTGAAATTTACTAGAAATTTCTGAGCAAAAATTGTTTCTTGCCCCAAATTTTTCCAGTGTAGAATTAGTCTTTTAACAGCTGCTCTTATCCAAAGTGTTAAACTTATAACTGGCTAAATCACCAGTCAAATCACCTTTATTTATATAGCGCTTTATACAATAGACCTTCTGACTACCAGTCTTGAGCTTTAACCAATGCAGCACATCACCCTACACAAATAATCCCAGTCGACCAATCCAACCATCCAATATGACGCATTTTGCTACCCACTAAAAAAGGACAAATTATTGGCATTCACCTGATTCACCCACGAGTAAGAGTCCAATAATCAATCAACTGCGTCTGAATGTCGTCACATATTATTGACTAGTCTTAGTAAAAAGTCAATTCTTACTGTCTTGATGCAGGTGCTCCAATCTCAAGGAGAAAGAGTCTTCCTGTGCCGAGAGGCCTTTCCTTATACGGAGACACTTCAACACTCTCAACACCACCAGCCAATCAGCAGCTCCGGCTCAAGGGTCAAACACACAACGCTCCACAGAAACACAACACCTAAACATCACACTCAGTATTATAATGTAATAATAAAAACTTGCAAATGTTTTATCCGGGGGGGAAAACGCTAAATATATCCAAATATCTTGCCCTCAAACAAACCAACACTTTAAAAGAGTCTGAAATAACTACTTCTCCCAGCGCCCCAAAAATTAACCCATATTTACTTATTATTTAGACACCATTTCCTATCACCAACAAAAATGTACCCTAAACCAGTGTTTCCAACCCTGTTTCTGGAGGCACACCAACACACAACAAAAATAATGTAGATTTATAACACTGTAATTTGTGTTATATTACCTTGGCACTCAATTTTAGAAAACTAGTTAATGCTACTGCTTGAGTGTTTCTAATACAACAGCTGATGGAGTGACGGCAATTTGTCATCTTTTTCTTCTCTGACCATCAAAATCCATTTTTTTACTCTTTTGACAAGTCTTATGTAATAATGCTATTGTTGATTTACTTCTTTTGCAATTGGGGCAAATGAGATTGCAAAACAATGTTTCCATTCACCTCTACAGAAGTTCGCCCAACAATAGCTGGGTTTCCATCCAAACGTGAAGCGAATCTTTTCAAAGTTCGCAAAAAAGAAAAAAAAACAAGCAAATGTGAATTAGGTGCATGTCCGTCAAGTTGTTCGAGCAGATGACGGTGGTATTGGTAACCAAGTAACCAACAGTAAATAAAACACCATCAGCGGAAACAGCCGATTAGTCACGTGGGTTTAATGTTCGCTACATGAGAATTTATTCGGCAAATGCGTTTCCATCTCCCATTATTCGCATTAACTATTTTTCGCACAAGTCAAAAACCACCTAAAGGGAGCATAAAAACTTTTTTTGCGAATTAAGGGATTTTTCCCCCCTGAAATTTGGTGTTTCCATCACTCGTTTCTGATGCGATACTTCAAAATGCGCATAAACCGGGTGATGTAAATATAACTTATGACTGCTTCCACTTCTGACAACCCTGAAATGTGAAAAAGGTCCATCAAACACATCTGATTCAACTCATCAGCTCGTTAGTAGACTCCAAGACCCAAAATAGACGAGTCAGATAAGGGAGACATCCAAATTGTGTACTGCTGGTGTGCTTCCAGGAATAGGGTTGGGAAACACGGCCCTGAACACTCATGGTGGCTTCTGGGACACACTATCTTGGAGCACCATGCAATAGAAACAAAGTTGCCATAGAAACAGAGGAATGATGCGAGAGATGCCACACTGGGAAGCAACATTCCACACTCCCGCCTGAAACCACCAAGCAAAAACAGGACAAACTGTCCCAAACAACATATGATTTTTTTCTGTGAGATTCAGTTCTAAACCTGCGCAATGAACCTACACCGTCTCAGAGCTATTATTTCACCGAGCTCTTGCAGCAGGACTCATGTTCTCCTGCAGCTCTAAGATTATCCAGCCCGACCCTGCGTACGGCTCTAGATTACATTACACAAATATATCAACCAGCAGAGAGACAGACGGCAGGAACCTCCACCAGTGCTTCACCTTTACTCCATAAAATCTGAAACCTGACTCTCGTACTTGTATTTTCGACATTACATTAATTTAATCAATATTTATTGATTTGTGAATGGCAGTGAAGTGATGTAACTGACGCTGGTAGGTCACATGATGTTGACAACATGGTGAATGAATTTAGTAGGTCCAGATTACATTCATACTCCACACATTCAATATAGAACACACTTTTTTTCTCAAAGAAAGTATTTATTCAACACAAGTACTTACTCAAGAGAGTATGTTTGTTTGTTAGGATAGGACAATATTTGGCTGAGATACAACTATTTGAAAATCTGGAATCTGAGAGTGCAAAAAAAATCTAAATATTGAGAAAATCGCCCTTAAAGTTGTCCAAATGAAGTCCTTAGCAAAGTATATCCACTCACAAAAATACATTATGGATATATTTACAGTAGGAAATTTACTAAATATCTTCATTGAACATATGTTGGCTTTTGCTACAAATATACCCGTGCAACTTTTTGTGGTCCAGGGTCATAAATCCTAAATAAATTTGTTGATGCATTACATGCTAATGGTTGGAATATCAAAAATGAATGACCAAATTTGCCCGATTAGACAAATTCAGGGATAATCCATGAAAAAGAACTCAATTCAGTACTCACAAGTGTGCGAGTACTGAATTGAGTTCTCATTCGCATTTGGTATGGAAAAATGGAAAAATACAACAAAAGTATGTCAGAATCCTTAGCGTTGAGCTCTGGACTGTAAGGCATGAGTATATGAAGATACTGAAACATTAACCTCACAGTTTTCGGTAAAGCTGCTTTAAAACGATGTGTATTGTGAAAAACACGAAATAAATTTGACTTTTTTAAATATGTTTTTGACAAACTTTAAAATAACAAAACATCTAGTTTTCTTAAAAGTTAAACCACCATTATCAATTAACTCAAAATCAGATGAAAAAGCATTACAATCCTAAATCACAAGGTTCAGGCAATATAAATATAAATGTTAGTGCAAATTTGAGCTGTTGGTGGCGCTAGACGGTTTCAGATAAAGACCCCAAATTTGCCAGTAAACCAGATGAGGCGTTCTTCCATCAGTGTGCCAATTTTCACATCTTTTTAATCATACAGTCTCTGGACTGCAATGGATTACCGACCAGCAAAATGGAAGAAAAAAAGAAAGAAAAATCAAATATATCGTTACAGACCTTTGGTGCTTGACCTCTAGAAAAACTGCTCTCCAAATATAAAATGAATGGCAAGTAAAAAAGCCTGACAAAAGAGTTTCAAAAGTCTATTTTCTAGTTGTCATGTCCTTGGTTTCGTCTCTCTGCCCAACATCTTATCAGTCTATCGATTTGCTCATTGCTTGTGACATCTGTGACGGACACAGCAGAACACATAATGGACTGACCTGAGCTGCTTGTGCGGATGAGATGAGGTTGAATGACGACAGAAATCCGATTCTTTACAGAAGTTGAGAAAGAATCTGAGCACACTGTTCACATAATGAAAGTATTCAACTTCCGCTTGTTGAGGAGAGTGAGATGTTACTTTACTAAAGGATCAGATGCATGATTTTTTCCATGCAGAACCAAACCATATTGTGAGGATCAACTCTTTTCATGCAAAGCAGTAAGAAATCACCTGGGAACCACCCAGAACACCCTAGTATTATGCTAACAACCACTAAATAACCATATATTAACGTCCAGGCAACCAACCAGAACACTGTATGGTTGTGGTGAGGTTTTCATGGGCAGTCATGTGTCATAACAACACCTTATGATCAGAATTATCATAAACAATAAAATGTATCTTAACGTCCATTTTTAAGCTGCCAATTAGGCGACATTGGAAAGGTGAAATTCTGTGCGTTTCTGATCTGGCCCGGTATGACAGGAACATTGTGTTTGTTCTCTGAGGTTATTTCGGTCTTTGAGTTTGTGCCAAAATTAGTTGGTCCAAGAACCAGCTATTATTGTGAACCGCTTTCATTATTGGAAAAATACTGAACTCAATGACTGCCATGACAATAAACCATTCATTATTTCAATTTTCAACAAATGCAACTCCCTTGCGATTGTTGTGATATAAATGACCATTTTCTGGAATAAAATGAGATTTTATCATCTGCAAAGTGCTGCGAGATTCAAAGGCGACTAATATTATGCAATTAATGTCAAGCAAGCAAAACGTGCAAAGTTTAAGTTGGAACACTAAAATTATTACATAAAACTAAAACTGAAATAGAAATAAACTTAAATGTCAATATAAAAAAAAAAAGTTGTAAAAAAAACGAATAACATGACAAAACATAATGAAATGATGAATTAAACTAAAATTAACATAAAAACTAAAAAGATATATATAAAAAAGCTAATTAAAAAATGATAAAACTAAAACAACACTGACGCACACAATTGGATTTTAATTTGTAGTTTTTTTTGCATTTCCAAGACGCCAGTAGTTCCAGTTTGGCTTTAAACAAATTTGTTTAGGCTTGATGTTTGTAATAAATGTTGTTTATAATGAATGCCATGATTATTTATGTTTGTTTTATACTTATATTTTCAATTTCTGTTCTGAACACATCAAATGTAAAAAAATTGTTGTGGAGGGGAAATAAAATACACATTTATAGTGTTTATAATGTTTAGTTTTACTTCTAAATGTAATCTGATGCAACTTACCTGTGTTTTTGTGTGCTTGACTCACAGTCATGTGTGACTTATTTTCTGGAAAATACAGTCGTTCAGAATGTGACATAAGGTACTACCTTCATCATACAGCGTTATGTTTATCATTATCTGAAATGACTGACGGCTATCCTTCATCTCTGACTGAAACCTAACAAACAGGTTACTACGATTCACAGAATCATGACATTGTGTAAGTGAACATTTACTTTCAACAAACGTACTATGCTGGTCCTCAAACAAACTGGTGTAAAAGTCCAAAAAGTTCATAAATATGACTACTTGATGGATATATTGCATAGTCAGTTCTTTGATGATCATAAACTGTTTTTTTTGCCTTCTAAAGGTCCAAAACCTTTCAAGATAATGACAACAAACACATCTATGTTAGTGTTACTATGTTAACCTATTATGCAACTGAAGAGCTTTCATTAGGTGTTAAAGTGTAAAATACATGCAATGCCAGAAATTCATTGTTGATCATGAATTATTAAAGGTCTAATCTCTGTGGAAGAGCAATGCATGTGTGTGAATGAGTATTGGTGGGCGGATCACACATTACAGAATGTTCTGGATTAGCATAAACTCAATACAACTGCAGCACATGGAGTCTAAGATCACTCTTTATCACTCTTTTGCATTCTTACTTTACCAGTTTAGTGTTTAAACGTAGTTGGCAAACAAGACAGTGGACTTGCTTAAAAAAAACTGCTCATAAATACTCATCAGCATAAAAATGAATAGGTGGAATAAGAACAATATTTTTCTCTAGAAACAAATGCATAGGTTCTTCCTCTAAAGCTCCAGTTTAGATGCTGCTTCCTCTTTGCACTCATGCACAAACAACGAGATGCATCAAACAAACGTTTATTCCTGACACAAACATTATGTATAAAACATTTTATGCTGTTAAACACTTAACTGAGCTTTTGTGTGCATGCTTTAATGCTGCTGCAGGTTTGATTGACTGATGCACGAGCTCTGCGCGCGCCAAACAACCGCTTTGTGTGCGTGAAACCAAAACAATACTGTTCATCAAAATATTCAAAACACACGTTTAAAGCCCAGTGGGGTTTTTTCCCGGAAATGTATAGTTCAAATACGATCTATAACGTTTAAAACGTGTTGCTTTAACGTTTTTAAGCGCCTGTGGAAACAGCTTCAGTAACTTAAGTAGGTGATTTGCGCAAAATATTACACGCAAACGTTACTTTTGTCGTTAGGAGCCTTGAAACAATTTTTTTAAACATTAACATAATCTTTAAAGTGCTCATTCTATGAATTAAAAACAATTCAGAGCCGTTTCTTTTACATCCAGTGATGCTTTTAAGTTGATCTTGGCTAAACGGACTAGTGATGTTGCAAAGGTGCAACATCATCAATCTTTCACTTTCATTCTGGTAATAAATGTGTGTCTGTGTGTGTATGAACCCACCTGGATCCTGAAGGAATCAGCGCAAATCTCGTAGGATGAAGAGAAACTGGCGTCGCTCCTCGAAATCAAACCCGTTTTACTGGGAGGAGCGCGTGGAAATTTCCACCATGTGATGGCAAACCCTCCACGAGCATCAAATTACACCAACAACACACACAGTAATGGACGGGGGTCTCTTCCAGAGAAGGACATCCTGAGGGGCTACACGAGTGTGAACGTGAGATCATGCTGGTCCTCGAGGCTGTTCTGTCAAGGCTTTATTTTATTTTATTTTATTTTATTTTATTTTATTTTATTTTATTTTATTTTATTTTATTTTATTTTATTTTATTTTATTTTTTTTTACTTTATTTTATTTTATTTTATTTTATTTTATTTTATTTTATTTTTTATTTTTTATTTTACTTTATTTTATTTTATGTTACTTTATTTTAATTTACTTTACTTTATTTTATTTTATGTTACTTTATTTTATTTTACTTTACTTTATTTTATTTTATTTTATTTTATGTTACTTTATTTTATTTTACTTTACTTTATTTTATTTTGTTACTTTATTTTATTTTACTTTACTTTATTTTATTTCGTTTTTTATTTTATTTTATGTAACATTGCTTTTTATTTAACTTTGCTTTAATTGTTTATTGTATTATTTGATTTTATTAGATTTTATACATAACTATAATGTCCTCATTTTTATTTTTATTACAGTCCCCAACATTCTCAGAACGTTCTGGCAAGGTTCTCTCAAAGTTATAAACAAACATTCTTCCGGTAACATTAATAGAACGTTCGTTCAAAGTTATCCGGCCTTTAAAGGTAGGCAATGTTTTTCATAAACACTTTTTGTTTTACTGATTGAAACTTTCTTTGCAATCAATAATAAAAATGGTCCAAATATTTTTTAAAAGGTGGAAGTGGTGGAAGTCTCAGGACCAAGAAATGTTCATCTAATCATTGCATTTGGTCTGAATGCAACAGGATGTCCTACCTGCCTGTCAACCTATGTATTTGCATACTTCTGCGCAGACATCACACGTCATCAGCACGTTCCATATATTTGATGCAGAGCTGTAGACAGACAGTCACAGAGCACCACAACCAAACAGCAGCCATTTTACAGTTCCTCCTGAACCAAAACAACAAGATTATGCTGCGTTCATAACCGTAATTCAGTCAGGACCACTTAAGTCAAAAATTACAAGAGACAAAATTTAGTCAATTTTTTATTGGCATATTTTGCTAAAGTTAATTTGGCGGTATGGCTCTGTTCTAAATTCCCCGTCCTTTCATGAGCTCCATGAAAGCCAAGACCGGGAACAGCAGCAGCTTCTGGGGACAACCTCCCATTTTTTAACTGGGAGAGCAGCAGAAAATCCCCCTATTGAGAACAGAGCATGCATCAATGACAACAGAATGACACTGATTAAGTTATACACAAGTTTAAGGAGGAGCTGGGGAGGAGGTAGATTGCAAGCAGGGTGCAGTGGAAGCAGCCAAGCAGGCAGAGAGACGGAAGCTGCGTTTAAGTAATGCGCCTTATTTTAGAGTTGCCAATGGAGTCCATAGAAATCAGATCAGCTGATATGGGTGGGGTTAGAATTTGAGAATCAGCTGATAGCGGAGCTTGACTACGAGGCCTCCCTGAAATGACGCTGACGCTTAATTTACGAGATAGCAACATGTGACATTCTACCCGGAGCTGTTCACGTCCTCAGACTCAGATTTATGCGTTTTTATATTAACACTATCAATGTCGAAATGAATCTGCAGAAGTCAGGTGGTACAACTAGAGCTCTGTAAGTTGTTTACGTTCAGTATGTGCAATGAGACATGAGGTAATTTAACACCGTCTCTCGTGACGCTTTGCAGACTCTGCTCTGGCTGAAATCCAAAAATATCAGTTATAGTCATGTGTTTTGGAGGAGGCGTGGCTTTGGAGATGCTCTGAAGGGAGGGTATGCTTTGCTATATTGCTAGCCTCTCCGAAATTGCCTACCCTACCTTTAATAATGTTATCAAAACGCTAGCACAAAAACATTATTTATACATCGTTCATGGAAAAAAAAATTCTGAAATGTTTTAGTTCGTCTAAATGTTACTCTGTTTCAGAATGTTTAGAGAACATTCAAATGTAACATTCCTATAATCTCTGCAAAATGTTTAAATGGAATGTTCCCTTAACGTTCATATAACTGAGAAAAAACAAAGAGAACATTCAGAAATAAAGTTTAAGTAACTTAATGGGAATGTTAGCAAAGCGTTCTTTGAACAAATTTTTGTTAGCTGAGGTACCTGCATTTTTTTCTGTTTTCATTTTTAGATGCTTTTGCAGTATTGTAGACAATGTATCATGCCAATAAGCACTTGATTTCTACTTTTATTTGTTAGTTTGTTACTCTGCACAGCATTTTATCCATGTTGAGTCTCATCAGCAGCTTCTGGGAGTGCAATAGTGGTGCCATATTCATATATCACAAGGTTTTTGCAATCTTTTCTTAATTGTTGAGCATTTTAATCTGTTAATAGAAGGGCATTTACACACAAGTGAATTCAGATGACTTTGCACATCTGTGAGTGAGCAGATATCCCTGCCAGCTTCACTCATGTGAATACATGTGCATGTCCTTGAGCGAAATCAAACACACTCTTCCAAACCGAGGTGCATGCAAAGCTTCTGCAAGATCGAATGCAAAAATGTCAGAATTTAAATCATGCTAACGGATAGCTTTCTCACGGATTTTACTGACTCCTTGGAAATGCAAGGTGACGTTTGGTGCATTGCATTATGGGATACAGTGTTTAATGCAGTGTGCTCTCTTTGCATACTGCACATTTTGGCAAATGCATGTCATGCAAGTTTTCAACACTGCACAGAATACATACTGCAAAAATAATAGTACAGTATGCTATTCCAAACGTGAACAATGACATTAATTCAGAAAGGTCCGTTCAGGTTAGTGTAAGGGTCAGTGTACAGCATGTATTTTTGGATGGGTAGTTACATTAGCAAGTGACCCACAGCAGAAATAGATCTTAAGCACAGACAGCGGACTGACATGCCTTGTTGTAAATTAGATTCGGTAAATCATCTAAAATATGATTTTCATCAATGGCATGGAAGGAAGTCTGAACTGAGAACGAACCTCATGGCTGATTTGGATCACTCAACATAGGCAGCAACTGCTTGTGTCATACAACTTTTTATAACTTTGAGAGAACCTTGCCAGAAAGTTCTGAGAATGTTTAATGAGATTGAACTAATTATATATTTACATAGTTAGTTATTGGATTTATTTTCCATAGTAGTGGAAAATGTTCTGGCAAAATTATAGTAACAGTAACATTAATTTAATGTTCGTTCAACATTACGGATTCCCGCACATGAAGAAAAAGTAAATTGTGTGCAAGATTTAGCCAACTATTTTTTTTCCTGCATGTCATGTGGTGGGCTCCGTAGGTCTTTAATAATGTTCTCAAAACGTTAGTTTAAAAATGTTATTTATACATCAAATGTTCATTTTTAAATGTTACTACTGGTTTCAGAGAACATTCAAAAGTAACACTGCACATAATGTTTGCAAAATGGAATGTTCGCATAACCAAGAGAAAACATTATTAAAACATTCAAAGAACATTTAGAAAAAAAGTTTTCATAACTTATTGGAAACGTTAACAAAACATTCCATATTGTCTTATATAAAGGATAGTTGCAATGCTGCCTTAGCATCAAATGCCTTTTTTTTTTGTGAACAGCAGTGCCTAAAAATAGGTTTTGCAATAATCAGTTGTAATCAGTTCTTTAAAAAAACAATTTTTTCTTAATGTGAGGAACATTTAAATAATCTAAAGAACCTCGTTCCACTTTGAAGAACCTTTTGCGCAATGAAAAGGTTCTTCATGGAACCATTAATGCCAATAAAGAACTTTATTTTTAAGAGTACATGATGCGTTACAGTGCTCTCTAGGTAGGCAGCGCTCTTGGTTATTGGAACAGAGTCAGATGACTTTATGACCCTGCTCTCTCTATAGTGTAATGTTCTAAGTTTCACTGTATAATGACCACAATATCATCATCAGTCTGTTCGAGGTTCTAGTACATTCTGTTCTAATGCTGCTGCTTTTACTGTGAAGAACCATCAATCACACCACTGACAAGCTTTATATGAGTGTGAACGTCTGCTGATCTCACTGCACAGGTATGCACTCGTCTCAACACCCTTTATTCTGCACATTTTTCATGAGTTCTTACAGAAAATGAGGTCAAAGTTTTGTGGGTCATTTTGTAAAGTCTCTCTTATATAATGAGCTCAATCTTCAACTGGAGTCCTGATTTTATTTACTAAAACAACCACTGGACAAATGATTTACTCTTTAGATACTTATGTCGGGCTGAAATCAGCAGGATTTGAGAAAAGCATTTTTAGTGCTGTTGATTGAAAAGCATTTTTATTATTATTATTATTATAATAGACCCGATGATGGTGCGAGTAATTTTCACTTTGGAATATGGTGATTTTATTTATTCACTGTTTCTGAACTCCCTGAAACGCCTCCATTGTAGTCTTGAGTTTTCTTCCAGGAACAAACATGTCACAGTATTCCTCATTTAAATAATTAATACACAGAATAAAGGGGCGGGGCCTGGTTGAGTTAGTTAGTAGTGTGAAACTGGTGGTTATGGTAAGGGGCGGGGCATTTCCCAAACACACTGGAAGCGCTTGACCAATCACAACACACTGCTCCAGCCGACCAATCAGAGCACACTGTGTTTTTCAGAAGGAGGGGCTTCATAGAGACAGGAACTAAACAGAGCATTACTGACAGACTGGGAAGAGAGGAGCTGCAACAATGGGGAATATGAGAATGTGTTTTGTGATGGAGCTGGTGGTTTGGACACATTGTCCAGACATAGTGCTCAAGTTTGAACTGGTCTGTAATGTGTCTTGATCCCATTCCCACTTTCTCTAGCCAACATTTTCTGTCAAAAAACTGTTAAAAATGTAACATGAGCCATATCAGTTCAGTCCTCTGGCACTTCAGCAATGATACACACTGCAAAAAATTTACCGCTATCTAAACATTCTTAAATCAAGATAGTTACTGGAGAAGCAAAATGACTTCAGACATTAAGCTTTTGTTTTAGGATTAGGATTAGAGGTAGGTAGTCTTGTTTTTAGCAAAAACTCACTTCATTTTGATACATTTTTCAGTAAACAAGACTTAATATCTTCAGTCACTTTGCTTCTCAAGTAATGTATTGATTTAAAGGATTAGTTTCTTTCTTCAGTGGAAAAGAAATGAAGGTTTTTGGGGAAAACTTCAGGATTCCAGGATTTTTCTCCATATAGTGGGCTTCACTGGGGTTCAATGGGTTGAAGGTTCAAATGTCAGTTTCAGTGCAGCTTCAAAGAGCTCTACATGATCCCAGACGAGGAATAAGAGTCTTATCTAGAGAAACCATCGGCCATTTTCTAAAAAAATATTTAAAAATGTACATACTTTTTAATCACAAATGCTCATCTTGCACTGCTCTGTGATGCTCCACTCATTACGTAATCATGTTGGAAAGGTCACGCGTGACGTAGGCGAAAGTACTGCAGTATGGCGAAAACCTTTTTTTAAAGGCTGTTTGACTTTGAACGTTCGCTTTGACACTGGATCGGTACTTCCACCTACATCACATGTGACCTTTCCAACATGATTACGTAATGTGTGGCGCGTCACAGAGCAGTGCAAGACGAGCATTTGTGGTTCAAAACCTTCATTTCTTTTCGGCTGAAGAAAGAAAGACATGAACATCTTGAATGACTTGGGGGTGAGTAAATTATCAGGAAATAAGTGAACTAATCCTTTAAGGATGTTAAGATATTTGTACTGGAAAACAAGTCAAAAATACTGAAGAAAAGCATCATTTTTTTTTCTCTTCTCAGTATGATCTTTGTTTTTGATGTGATGCTTGATTGAATCAGTGTGTGTGTTTGCAGGACAGTATGGAATGTGATCAGCAACATTCCCGCTGTGCAGGCGCTGTTTTTACTGTCCAGTGTGATTATTACTGGACATTCAGTCATCCAAACATCCAGCAGATTTGTGTTTGCCCGTGCAAAATGTGCCACCAAGTTCCCAGCTAACAGGGAACGTTCTCAGAACGTTCTGGCAAGGTTCCCTCAAAGTTATGAACAAACGTTCTTCCAGTAACGTTAACAGAACATTCGTTCAAAGTTACTCGGACTTTAATAATGTTCTCAAAACGTTAGTACATTTGTATATCGTTTGTTTTCCTGAAACATTTTAGTTGGACATTCGTCAAACATTTTTTAAATGTTACAACTTGTTTCAGAACATTCAGAGAACATTCAAAAATAAAGTTTCTATAATGTTTGCAAAATGATCAAATGGAATGTTCCCTTAACGTTCGTATAACCATTGTTTTTTTTGTTTTGTTTTTATCTGGACCTTTTTGGATGTTCAGAGAACATCAGAACTTCATTCATGCACTGCAAAACAATTATGTTCTTCCTCAGTATTTTTGTCTTGTTTTGCAGCACAAATATCTAAACATTCTCACTGGAGAATCAAAATGACTGAAGATATTAAGTCTTATTTACAAAAGAAATTAATCAAAATTAGGTGAATTTAAGCTTAAAATAAGAACAAATATCTGGCAGCGTGGTCAAAAAATAAAGTTAATTCAAAGGGAAAATCATATTTTCTGACTCCATTGGCAGTTTTTCTCTCTTGTTTGAAGCTTAAACTCCGTTTGAGACTCTTTGCAGTGTAATTCAAGACCAGATTACATAATTTTTACTGCATTTGCGTGGTTTTCCCTGCTGTCTGTGACCGTTTGGGTGTATGACTCTGGTTCTGTCAGGACAGAAGAGACTTCATGGGCTCTTGAAGACCGTGACGAGCTTCACGTGGCGATTCATCACACAGACGCTTAATGAGGTTTTGTTAACGGCAGGCGAGGAGCGTCCGTCTGTGACCATCAGACCAAAACACCCCTCAAAAGACACCCACAAGTGCCCTAAACATGTTACATAAGCCGTTACATAACCGCCATGATGACTATAAAGACATCAGTGGAGCAGAAGAATCTGACAATTATGTGTGCGACACTTTCAGATGCTCCTTAAATACCCAAATATGTGATGCGTGACTTTCATTACACTGATTTCTGCTGCTGGAAATGGAAAACAAACTGATTATCTGATTAAATGTGAAGGTATTTTCATGACACACTGAAAAACCCTGGAGGAAATGTGCACAAACACACTGCGTCTCACCTGTGAGAGATATTTCACAAACGGCCATGAGACAAACATGTGCTGATAGGAAACAATCTCAAACACACATGATTTCTGGGCAAAGAATGGTCAAACTTCTCACAGACGTCCATATGATGTGCATCATTTCGTCAGCATTTTACCATTACACTGTAAAAACTGATTTTTCAAAGTCGTAAATAAAGATTACTGGAGTACTCTAAAAATGCTGGGATAAAAACAACCCAAGTTGGGATGAAACCCAGCAGTTGGGTTAAATGTTTGCCCAACCTGCTATAGGTAGTTTTATTTAACTCAACTATTGTTTAAAATGACTGTATTTCTTGCTTAAAATGAACCCAAAGTATATTGGAAATTAACTTTTATTAATATGTTTAATAAATGAAAAGTTTAATGAATAATAATTAAACAATAAATATTATTAATAAATGTTCACCTTTTGATTATTATTGCTGTCTCTAGTAATTATGTGTCTGATTTTTAATTTCCAACCTGGGTTCATTTTAAGCCAGACATGTAGTAATTTTTTTTAAATAGTTGGGTTAAATAAAAACTACCCAGCACATTGGGCAAACATTTAACCCAACCGCTGGGTCAAAACAAACCATGTTCAACCCAACTTGGGTTGTTTTTAACGCAGCATTTTTTAGATTGTATGTTTAACAAGAAAATACTATTTCAGGTTTTATTCACGGTATCGTTTCTTTGTAATTAACTGAAATTTACAACTTCTGAGTGAAAAATGTTATTTTTCAGTGTACTGCTTATCTATGAATTATTGATTAGTTTGACAGTAACCCAGCAAACAGATAACGTTCTGGCAAGGTTTACTCAAGGTTCTCATCCAGTTCGTCTAATGTTTTTAAATGTTTCAGAACGTTCAGAGAACATTCAAAGGTAACATTCCCATAATGTTTAAAGAATGATAAAATGGAATGTTGCCTAAATGTTCGTATAACCAAGAAAAAACATTTTTGAAACATTTAAAAAACTGGATGTAAACATAAAAAAATTAATTGCTATCTTTTTGTTAGTGGAGGCAGCACAGATTCATTAATAAATGATATTTCAGTATGTTTCAGTACATGTTTCTGCAGGTTTGTCTGTGTGTTTTGCTCCAGTACCTGTGATTGTCTTTATGTGCTAAAGAACATCCATGTTTTGTATCCATCTGTGTCAACACCCAGGACATCTCCTCCACATGCGTACAGATGTTTCTGCACTTGTTGTTCTGCTCCAGTGTCCTAATAAAACAAGGAGCAGGAAAATACATGCAGCTGCAGGCGTTACAGCTGGAGCATCATTTCACTGCAAATACATGAAAGTCCATGATGAGTGTGTGATCGTTTGACTTCTGCTCACGGTCACCAGAGGGAACAACTCAGCTAATGTTCTCAGAATGTTCTGGCAAGGTTCTCTTAAAGTTATGAACAAATGTTCTTCCAGTAACGTTAATAGAACGTTTGTTCAAAGTTATCCGGTCTTTAATAACATTCTCAAAACGTTAGCACAAAAACATTATTTATACATCATTCATGGAATGGGTTTTTTTTCCCTGAAATGTATTAATTTGACATTTTTAAATGTTACTACTTGGTTTAGATCGTTCAGAGAACATTCAAAAGTAACGTTCACATAATGTTTGCAAAATGATAAATGGAATGTTTCCTAAACAATTGCACAACCAAGAAAAAAAAATGGTTTCTTAAGCATTACGTTCAGAGAACTTTCAAAAGTAATGTCTTATGGAAATTTTTGCTGTTGGCATATTTTTTGGTTGTGATAAAAAGAGATGCAAAAGAAAAAAAATCCCTTTAATATGTCAACTGAAGTTTGGCTTGTTCCGATGAACGCAAATGAGAACATATTTAATCAGATAATGCCTTATTTGCATATTTAAACATATCATTTGAGAAAATTTGTAATACAAACATATCTTAAAGACAGCAGCATCACTAAATCACTCAATCAAACTTCACACTCTTAGAAAAAAAGGTTCAGCGGATATTACTCTAGGGTTCTTAACTCAATTTTAAAGCCAAAAAGTTTCTATATAAGGATAAATGTCTTAAATTATTGCATAATACTTTCATGTTTAATGGGTGATTGCAAGTTTTTTAGTGATAAAGTATGTTTACATATGAAGTGTGTTCATAAAATGTAATTAGAATGAAAAATGAATTAAAACAAAATGAATTAGTTTAAACTAAATCCATAAAATGATGACGGGAACCCCTAACAGTGGCAGGACTGAATGAGTCGACAGGTTCTCTCTCTCTCTCACATGGATGCTGTCATGTGCCGGTCATTTTCCAAACTGCTCCTGATGCACAAACAACACTGATTTGCTGTCCCTGTATTTTTCCACAGAGCAGCGGAGACTTCATGCTCGTCCATCCACAGTGATTTAAAAACAACTTTCTGGCACTCGGGCTGAGAAACTTACTGCTGTATTTCCAGCATATCAATCCACACACTGACCTCGATCAACAGAATCAGAGCCCGAGGCCAGCGAACAGATCACACGTGTGACGTCTCGTCTGAAGAAAGAACTCAAGCAATGATTTTGATGTATTCCCTATTGAAATATGCAGCTACAATAAAAAAGCCTGCATTTTGCTGGACGAAAACCTCAAGTTCGGTTGCTGTCTTAAATTAAGTACAATCAAATTATCTGTACTTTAAAAATCAAGTTGTTCAATCTTGTATAACTTAGAAAACAGAGGTTTAAAATGGTTAATTTCATATTTATTTATGTCATCCATCTGCACTTCTTCTTATTTTTAACTTTTAATACATTTTCTAGTTATATAATTGGACAAACAACACAGTTTTGCACCATCACTGTCCAATTTTACCCATGTGAATAACTTGTACATATAATTGTGTATATTGTACACTCTAAAAATCTATAAGTAAAAATGTATGAGTGTATAAACTGTATTTGTGTATCAGCATATATAAAATGTGTATTCTGTGTTTATATTAAGTAAATGGGATTTTCCAACGCCACAACAAATTGTGTGTGAGGACGCTTTGGCCAATGAACCTAAAAATTATATTGAAGAGTTAAAGTAGTGGAAAAACATACATTATGTTGCCATGACTTATTATAATATATTTTTAACAGTGTATTTAGAGCAAAACATGTCTCCTAAATGTCTAGACATGACATATGAAGTTTATAATTGTTGCTCTCTGTCAAAGTTGATTCGTCAACAAAACTATTTGTGTACTAATTATGTTTATGAATCTGACAATGTGCAATGGAAGCATCATAATGTCCCCAAAGGTTTTGTTGCCTCTTTCTTTGATGCGTTTCCTGTTCAGTGTCAGATTGTGTTTGTTTGCAGATGGTTTTCGGCTGTTTCGTTGAGATGATCTGTATAAATAATCTCATGTATGTCCGTGCAGCGCTCAGATGGATGAGCAGCTGTGTTTTTCTCAGCGTAACCTCATCCACCTTCATGTCTTCTCGCATGTTTTCTTGGTTGTAGATCTCCAGACGCTCCTGACCCGAATTTCTTAGAAAACACCTACGCCATAGACCCCCAGTGAGCCACTATTTTGAGCTATTTTTCAAACAACATGTGTACACAGGTGCTTAAAATATAAAAAGCTGTTTTCTTAAAGTGCATCATGATCTGTATAAGGCATTAAAGGTGCAGTATGTAATATTTTCTGCCGCTAGAGGCCTATTTAAAACAAAGGCGTAGCTTGATGACGCCAAGTTTGAGCGCGGAATCTTGGGACATGTGGCCTTCACCTCAACGGACAGTGGAATAGAATAGGGACGGGACTTGGGAAGAAATCATGTTCATGGATGCGATTATTAACGTTACTGTAGTATGAAGCAGAGCA
Organism: Anabarilius grahami; assembly: GCA_003731715.1. Taxonomy (NCBI): domain Eukaryota; kingdom Metazoa; phylum Chordata; class Actinopteri; order Cypriniformes; family Xenocyprididae; genus Anabarilius; species Anabarilius grahami. Next base: position 3,917,063 of record RJVU01015140.1, read on the forward strand.
GGAGCGAGTGTTGAAGTGAAGTGAAGTGACATGTGGCCAAGTATGGTGACCCATACTCGGAATTTGTGCTCTGCATTTAACCCATCCAAGTGAACACACACACACCGTGAACACACACCCGGAGCAGTGGGCAGCCATTGCTGCGGCGCCCGGGGAGCAGTTGGGGGTACGGTGCCTTGCTCAAGGGTCTCACCTCAGTCGTGGTATTGAGGGTGGAGAGAGCGCTGGATATTCACTCCCCTCACCGACAATCCCTGCCGGACCTGAGATTCGAACCCATGACCTTTGGGTTACAAGTCCGACTCTCTATCCATTAGGCCACGACTGCCCCAAGCACCCGGCGGCTGCTTGTGGAGCTGAACGAGGAGCTGGAGCGATTGATCAACACACGCCTCATGAGCAGCGGGACTTTTATTATGACACAGTCGCCGGCGCCGCTTCCGCTTTTCCGGTCATGAGTATGAGGTAACACAGCTCTGTTTATCATATTAGATACATTTGAGAGTTGAAAATGATGTTATAACGTTACTCTGTGTGTTCGCTCGGCGGCTGCTGTGAGACACTGTTACACACTGCAGTAAGATAGATTGATTTTACAATATCATATTAAATGCTGGATGGCTTGTGTTGATAAATGACATGCAATTAATTTTAAAACATATTGTATGATGGAGAAAATTCTGTATTACTGTTACTAAAAATAAAGCTGCATCTGATTATACTATGTTAGCTACTTGACAAAACAGTGTTTTTCTCTGAGGCATGGTAAAGCATGGTACTCGCACAAAATCAAGAAAATTAGATTTAAACAATAAGACTAAACGTGTTGAGCTATATAACAACAATTCGTTTTCTGTCTATAAATATATCAAAACAGTTGTTCCCTTAAAACGTGTAATATATTAGAGCGTGTTTCCATGGTTTCTACAAAATAAACGGGAAACCGAGGGTAACGCGGGTATGACGCAATTGACAGGCGACTCCTCACACGTCCCGGAGCCTTGGTTACAATTGCAATTTTCTCACGATTTACAAATAGTTGGAAACATTTAGGATATTGTAAGAACTCAAGTTAACAAAATATATAACACTGGCCTAGTGGTTTTTGGATATTTTACTGCAAAATCCTTACATATTGCAGTTTTTGGGTGGTGAGATGACCAATTTGCCATTGTCTAGTCCAGTGAATCTCAACCTTTTTGGAGTAAAGGACCCCTGTCATATTTGGAACCATCCTCAAGGACCCCAGAATAAAATTGGACCATTGGTATCATTAATGTCTTTGTGACGACCAAATGCAATCAAGTACTATTTCGTCAGTTGACTTGTCCTATATTTAGTCATATCGTCAGTTACATTATACATATATTATCTTCCTCTTTTATGGGAACATGTCAAATGTCAAAATATACAAAAATTCATATTCAGATATTTTATAAGGACCCCCTGGCATTATGTCAAGGACCACTAAGGGTCCATGGACCCCTGGTTGAGAAACACTGGTCTAGTCCACATAAGAGGCTGTTCACATACATTTCTATCAGATTCTCTCACCAGCCAAACAAAAAATATTTTGCTTTGTAACAAACATTAAACCAGATGAGGGCAAGTGTAGTTTGACTGGTAGAGATGTTTTGAGCGGCATCACGAGTGACTCTACTGCCATCTAGTAGAGATATTAGGATCTAAATGAATTCAAAAAGTATTTTTTTTTCCATACTATAGAAGTCATTGGGGCTTATCAACTGTTTGGTTTGCCATATTTAAAAAAATATCTTGTTTTTTTGTTCAGCGGAAGAAAATTATTCCAGTGTGGAGACTCACCACTAACAACTGTAATGCGGCCATCTTGAAAATCGCTGTGAAAAGTAACGAATGCCACGTGACAGCGGCGCCTATGCGCTGTTACCTTTCACAGCGCTTTTCAAGATGAACCAATCACAGTCGTTTGTGATCATTCATATGCGGATGTGAGATATTTAGTTTTTTAATGTATAGTTTGAAAAAATAATACAACAACCGTGCTGAGTTGTGACTGGATTTCCTGAGTCATTACGCGCCCCCTTGAGGAAGAGCGCGATTGTAACCAAAGGAATTGTAACCATGTGCGCAGGCGCAGGCGCGTGCTCGTCTCGGCCGCTGCGGGTTTTGCGCACAGGGACGCGACTCGGCAGCAGAGGAGGAATCCATAGCAACGGCGGATAAACATGAGTTACTATAGCAGGTAAGACACCGATGGAAACAATTCTTAGAAATGATCCAAAAGTGACGTCCGTTTTGGGACCGTTGTGTGCGCGTGCATGTGTGATTCATCTTGTCTTTCGTAACTTTGGTGTGTTTTTTCGGTGGGTCCTGTTGCGTTTCGAACGTGCTGTAACAGCAGCCATCAAGCTAAAAACACGAAACAACACACGGATTTAGAACAAAACACTAAAAATCTAAATGAAACAGCTGGATTATGAATAAAAGAGAGGGAAAATGAAGCGGGAGAGCGTGAATGAACGCGGTCAGCTGGATTTGATGGGGTGTAACGGTTGAGAAGCAGTTAGCTGGAGGATGATAGCAGGAATACAGATGAACAGAAATATGAGGTTCAGCTAAAATCAAATTATCTTTTTGAATTTGATCAATCCCACAGTCCAACAGCCACGTGATGAATGGATCTAGTTCGTTACCGACAGTTACAAACATCCAGTGGTTTCACGTTTCGGATAAAGTCATGTGATGTAATTTGTACGTCATTACTATACTGACATGACATCATAATATAGCTCAATTTTTTTTAAAACTTATAGTCACATCATTGAGATTTGACAGTTAACCCCCTTCTAATTATTGTAATGTCAAAATAATGATTAATTTTTTTAAATTGTAAAGTATGCAATCTAGTATTTGTTCTATACATTTGCACTGATTTAAATAATGATAAAAAAACATTGTGTCCATATATGACATCATAATTTTAAATAATTAAAATTTGAGGGTGAAAATCGCTCAATTGTTATGAAAAGAATATCACATTACAAAAGTAGGCTTCATTATCTTTTATTGAATATATAGTTGAAATTCTTCTTTTGATTTTTTTTTATAGGTGAATTGACTGATTCGCCTATAGAAATGTTTCTATAAATGGGTCAATGACGTGTCGGGTCATTTTGTTTGTCCAAAGGCCTTAATGATAATAAAAAACAAAGATGTAACATCCAATGTATGTAAAGTTTTAATATATTTTGCTACATATAAAGGTATTTTAAAGATTTTGAAGTGTCAAAAGGTCATTCGGTTTAACCGTCCAAAGGCCAATACAGCCATTTCATTTGTGATTAAGATATCTTAAAATGTAATAAATGTATATAATTTGTATTCTGGCATGATTTTATAACATTATATATTAACATAGTGCAAAACGGTATTAAAATTATGTGTAGAAGTCGTTGCTTTGTTGTGAGAAAAAATGTCCGGAGAAATGAATTTCATTGATGTCATTTGGAGTAACCAATATAAAGGGACCAATATGCTGTCAATATCATGTGACAGGATGTGACATCATTCCGACACCTGCAAAGGACCACATGGTCGTGAAGCAAAGTAACTAACTCTCTCTTAACTATTAGAAAAATTCATGTTTTCACTTGCTCATACGCATGTCCCGAAACATCAGGTCATTCGGTACAACCGCGATAAAACATGGAAAATGTTATAATATTTTAAAAACTTATATTAAAAAATATCGTCATTTAGTATAACCAGTAGTGTCATTCAGTAAAACCGAAATTTTTGTTAAACCGAATGACTTTTTTGGTGACAAATTTTGTCCATCTTGTAAAAAAATAACAAAAGCAATGTCAATTGATTATAAAAACCACATAATCTCATTGTTAACACTTAATAAAACTTCAAAATTAATTATATCTCCATTATGTTTTTTTACACTTTTTAAAGCCTTCATTCATCAATGACCCTAATATAGTTGAATATGTTTCCATGAGCTGTGATTAATAGAGCTAATCTATTAAAACCTACACAATATTTGATTTATTTTTACGACTTAAAATATTGTATAGATATTAAGTTATTTATATTTTAAAATGTAGTAATATATTGATACTTTTATTGATTTTTAGAACATTGCATTCTGTTCTATTGGACAAATTCTCTAGTTCTTTTGTTCGTTACTGTTCTGTTGTTAATACTGGTCATATGGAGGGAGTGATTAATTAGTCAGTCTGTCATTATAATCAGTGTTGTGGATGAATCTGTTGATGAAAGACTGTCCTGAGTCGAGTGTGTTGGCAAGAGTAAGATCTCTTTCGACATCTGCTCTCAGTTTCATTGTGTATGTTTTGTCCTCTAAACACAATCCTATCAGAACCACACTCCTTCCTTTCCCATGATGCCGTGAGCTGGAATTCTGTGAGGTTTCATCTGATGCACGAGGACAGGAAGTGGTTTGGATTTATCTGCAGCTTTTGTTTAACATACAGCCTCCATTTTGGCCTTTGCTGTGTGTTCGGCTCCTAATTTAGTCCGTAAGTTTTCTTGAAGGTTTCTCGGATTAGATGAACATTTTTGATTGGATAAATAAGTTATAAATAGTGAAAGTGCAGCATTAACATTATGTCAGAACCCCTAGTAAATGACATGTTATTTTGTTTAGTTGTCTATTCAGAACGGTGGGAGAGTCGTGATCTCGCGTGGTTTATTATAAGCAGCAGCACTGACACTGAATGCATTAGGCTTGGATTTGCATTCATGTTGGCATGTTTATTTGTGTGTTTGCACGCATGTGTTTCCTAGATCTTCTTAATGAACGCGGCTGGCTTGGATTCACATATCGGAGCATGCATTTTCAAGGAGTTCTTTCACAAAACCAGAAAATGGTCCATGCACTCACAGACCTGATGAATGAGTCTCAGAGTGTCATTATGGTGCAATTACGGTGGCCATTAGATGAATGTGGAAGTACAGCACAGCCTGAGATTGGCATCATTATCAGAGCCGTGAGAGGAAATGACACGCTGCAGATGAGGCGATTGTGGTTTGTGTTTACATTTATAATAATTTACATAGCAGACGGTTGCTTGCCAAACCGATTTACATAGCATTTTCGCTACCTATTCAAAGTGTTCATTGCGTTAAAAGAACAAACTTTCCTTCTTTTTTTAAATAAACGTTTCAGAAGTTCCTCAAAACTTCCTCTTTAGTTCAAAAAGACCATTAAACTGTAAAAAAACATCTTGTTTACATGAACACATTCACACTGAGATAAAGAGGAACCCATATAACAGGGATTGTTCTGGCAAGGTTCTCTCAAAATTATGAACAATCGTTCTTCCAGTAACTTTAATAGAACACAAAACATTTTTACAAACGTTAAGGGAACATTCCATTTGATCATTTTGCAAACATTTTGAGAACGTTACTTTTGAATGTCCTCTGAACATTCTAAAACAAATAGTAAGACGAACTAAACGTTTCAGAAAAAAAAGTTCCATGAATGATGTTTAAATAACGTTTTTGCGCTGACATTTTGAGAACATTATTAAAGACCGGATAACTTTGAATGAATGTTCTATTAATGTTACTGAAGTTATGAAGTTTGAATGTTACTGAAGTTATGAAGTTTGTTCATAACTTTGAGAGAACGTTCTGAGAATGTTAGCAGACGTGTGTGTAATAGGTTTAAACTTGCGGGTTTCACGTGGTGAAGGTTTCACACTTCAGAGGTCTCTCGGTTCCTCCCGCACACCAAACGCTCCGTAGCATCCTACTTTTCAAAGGGCGTCTGTGGGGTGTTGTTGCCATAGTAACCAGCAGCAGCCCTGAGGGCTCACCTGCGGCTGTCATGCGTGTGATCTCACATGACCTGCACACAGGTAGAGACGCCCGAAACCCAGACACACACTCACACACACTCGACATGGAAACGGTGAAGAGCTCTTCTCAGCCCGCTTACAGCCGCTGGTCGTACAGGTACACACACACACACACACACAAAAGACAACAGAGGTGTACTGTTCAAAGGATGTGGGTGAGTTGAAAGTTTCTCAGATTGTGTGTGTGTGTGTTTCATTGAGGTGTGTGTGGTCTGGATTCACATGAGGACAGCCGCTCTGTTGTGTGTTTGTGAGGTGTGTTTGCAGTCATTAAGATCACAGTGTGTTTCGTTTCCTGAATGACGCCTCTGTTGTTGCCAAATATTGACATTTACTGGGTAATGAAGAATAGAATGGTAACAGTCGATGGATGGATGGATGAAGGGTTGATTACTTTAGCCACCATAAACATGGAGGGGAACTTTTGCAGTGATTGATTCATAAAAATATAACATTTGGTCCGGATGGATGGATGAATGGATGGATGGATAAATAGATGGATAAATGGATCCGAAGGATATATAGATGGATGGATAAATGGATGGATGAAAGGATAGATAGATGGATGGATAAATGGATGGGATGGATGGATAGATGGATAGATAAATGGATGGATGGATGGATAAACGATGGATGGATAAATGGATCCGAAGGATGGATAGATAGATAGATGGATAGATAAATGGATGGGATGGATGGATAGATGGAAGGATAGATAGATAGATAGATGAATGGATGAATGGATAAATGGATGGAAGGATAGATAGATAGATGGATAGATGGATGGATAGATAAATTAATGGGATAGAAAGATAGATTGATAGATAGATAGATGGATAGATAGATGGATAAATGGATGGGATGGATGGATAGATAGATGGATGATGGATGGGAAGGATAGATGGATGGATGGATGGATGGATAAATAGATGGATAAATGGATGGATGGAATGATAGATAGATAGATGGATGGAATGATAGATGGATGGAAGGATAGAAGGATGATGGATGGATGATGGTGTGTGTTTTGTTGATGATGTTTCTGCTCCTCTGAGATCTTCAGATCCACTGAGAGCTGAAGTTTCCTCTCGTCACTCACATTCCTCTCACACACTTCTTTCTTTCTCCTGCTCTAGAGAGCATCTGTTAGAATGTGTGTGTGTGTGTGTGTGTGTGTGTGTGTGGGG
>RJVU01015140.1:3926986-3940210 GCA_003731715.1 Anabarilius grahami
AAGTGCTTGTAAGTCTCCTATCCTCTTCAGAGAAGTGATAGCTAACAATAAGATGGTTTTTAGAGTGAGGAACCTCTCAGGAACCTCCTCTAGCGGTTCGAAGGGTGCCTCAGCCAGCCCTCGTAATACCACCGCCAGGTCCCAGGCCGGAACCCTTGTGCGCACTGGAGGCCTCAACCTCAGTGTGCCACGGAGGAAGCGTGTAACAAGGGGGTCTCGTCCTACCGAGGAATTCCCCTCAAGAGGAGCATGATAAGCCGATATGGCTGCCACATAAACCTTCAAGGTTGAGTGAGACAAACCCCTCCGAGAATTTTTCTTGGAGGAAGCCTAGCACGGAGCTAGTGGAAGACTGGACAGGGTCCATATTTTTTCGTCTACACCAAGTAGCAAACAAATTCCATTTATAGGAATACAGCTTCCTCGTGGCGGGAGCTCTGGAATTGAGAATGGTCTCCACAACCTCAGTTGAGAGACCAGCGTCTATGAACCTGACCCCCTCAGAGGCCAGGCCCATAGCTTCAATGTTTCTGGGCGGGGATGTAGAATCGCACCGCCCGCTTGCGACAGGAGGTCCTGTCTGAGAGGAAGCTCCATCGGGGAGCCGTCTAGTAGGGACACTAAGTCCGAAAACCATATCCTGGTTGGCCAGAAAGGGGCTACCAGTATTAGGCTGGCCCCCTCCTGGCGTACTTTTTCCAGAACTCCCGGGAGCAGAGCGAACAGGGGAAAAGCGTACAGACGTAGCCTCGGCCACGTCTGTACCATCACATCCAGACCCAGAGGTGCTGGATGCGACAGGGAGTACCAGCGCGGGCACTGGGTTGACTCTCCCGAAGCAAACAGGTCGACCTCTGCTCGACCGAAGTTTTTCCAAAGGAGCTCCACCACCTCTGGGTGGAGTTTCCACTCCCCGGGCCTCGGCCCCTGCCTCGACAGGGCGTCTGCTCCCACATTTTGATACCCTGGGATATAAGTTGCCCTCAGTGAGAGCAACTTCCCCTGGGACCATAGGAGGATCTGACGGGCCAAGTAATATAGTTGGCGAGACCGCAGACCCCCCTGATGGTTTATATATGCGACCACTGCTGTGTTGTCCGTGCGGACCAACACATGATGGCCCCTCAGGTCTGGGAGAAAGTGTCTTAATGCTAAGAACACCGCCATCATCTCCAACCGATTTATGTGCCAGGAGCGCTGATGGTCCTCCCATAAACCCTGAGCTGGGCGACCACTCATGATCGCCCCCCAGCCCGTGAGGGAAGCATCTGTCGTAAGCATTACGCGACGACCAGAAGTCCCCAACACGGGTCCCTGGGACAGGAACCAGGGATCCTTCCACATGACCAGAGCACGAAGGCATCGCCGCGTGACTTTGATCATGCGAAATGGATTTCTCCTCGGAGAAAACCCCCTGGTCCTGAGCCACCACTGTAAGGGTCTCATGTGCAGAAGGCCAAAAGGTATAATGTTGGACGCAGCTGCCATCAGACCCAGCAGTCTCTGAAACTGACCGGCCTAACTTCACCCCTTTCACGGCCCCGAGAATGGAACTCACACGAGCAGGAGACAGATGTGCCTGCAACGTGGTGGAGTCCCAGACTACACCTAAATAATTGGTGGTCTGAGCCGGAACCAGCACACTCTTTTCGGCATTGAGCCTCAACCCAAGCCTTTTCATGTGAGACAGAACAACATCTCGATGTTGAACTGCTACCTGCTCTGATCGAGCTAGAATCAACCAATCGTCGATGTAATTTAGTATGCGGATGCCCTGGAGTCTCAACGGAGCCAGAGCTGCATCCACACACTTCGTGAATGTGCGGGGTGACAATGATAGGCCGAACGGAAGAACCTTGTACTGGTAAGCTTCGCCCCCGAAAGCAAACCTGAGGAACTTCCTGTGTGAAGGATGGATGGACACATGAAAGTATGCATCTTTCATGTCTATCGCCACAAACCAGTCCTCGGACCTGATCTGTGGGATAATTTGTTTGAGTGTAAGCATCTTGAACTTGAGCTTTTGTATTGAGCGATTTAGCACACGTAAATCTATGATAGGACGAAGTCCCCCATCCTTCTTTGGAACAATGAAGTAACGGCTGTAAAAACCTGACAGCTTGCTGGGAGGAGGAACCCTTTCTATAGCTCCTTTTTGCAAGAGTGTCATAACCTCTTGTTCCATCACCAGAGACTGCTCCGGGGTTACCACTGTGGGAAGAACCCCGTTGAATCTGGGCGGGCGAGACCCGAACTGAATTCTGTAGCCCTTTTCTATGGTGAGCAGCACCCATTTCGATATGTTCGGTAGAACTTCCCATTCTGCCATAAAATCTACTAAGGGAACCAGTCTCTCGAGACTGGTCTCTGGTGTTTTTTGAGCACTTGACTCGATACTCTGACGCGGCGCACCGGCGGAGAATAAACGAATCAAGTGGCCGGCCCTCCTCAGAGGGTCGGCGGGGACCGCTGTGCCCTGACCCACACTGAGTGGCAGGGTTGACAGACCGGCCCCCTGAGGGCGCCGAAGAGGAGCGGAGGATAGATATATTTTTCCCCGACTCCCTTCGGAGGGGACCACCCTCATCGGCTCCTGACCCACAGATGTCAGGACCGCTTTGAGGCCTTCCGGGCGATAATGACGGCCCGCAGGTCCGTCTTACCCTTGGAAGGCTTCTGTTGAGCGGGCCGACCCGATCCCCAGGCTTTCTGCGGGGGAGCTCGGGCAGCCACGCTCACTTTCTGTTGCGCTCTGTGGTGCGCGGAGGAGCTCGTTGACGGCCGAGGCTGCTCCCGCTCAGCAGCCTCGGGGGGATTTTTTGACCGGCGGGGGAGGAATCTCTGAAACGCCGCTGCCTGTTTTTTAGCCTCCTGGAACCTCTCGACGACTGTTGTAACAGCGTCGCCGAAGAGGCCCGCAGGAGACAGCGGCGCGTCCATCAGGGCAGCTTTGTCTCTGTCCCTGATGTCCGAGAGATTCAGCCACAAGTGCCTCTCCGTGGCCACCAAAGCTGCCATAGACCGCCCGATTTCTTTGGCGGTCTCTTTAGTGGCCCGGAGAGCCAGGTCAGTTGCCATCCTGATTTCCTGGATGCACTCGAATGTGGCCTCCCCGCTATCGTCAATATCCCCCAGCAGGTCCGCTTGATATGCTTGAAGCAGCGACATGGTGTGTAGACATGCCGCCGCCTGACCTGCTGCCGCATAAGCTTTGCCCACCAAGTTTGATGTTGTTTTTAATGGCTTGGTGGGCAACGTCGGGGCCTTAAGTGACGATGCTGACGCGGGAGAGAGATAGCCCGCGAGCGTCTCTTCTACCCGCGGCATCGCCGCATATCCGTGCTGCCTCAGCCCCATGATATTACTATAGACAGAGGTCTGGGGGCTGAAGACACGGTGCTGTACTGGCCTTCTCCACGATCTCGACACCTCGGTGTGGAGATCGGGAAAGAAAGGCAGACCCCGACGCTGGGGTAGTGACCGAGCAGGCAGGAAGCGCTCATCCAGCTTACTTTTTGGTTTTGCTTCTGCCCGCTCTGCTGGCCAATCAATTTGTAATCTGGCCGTAGCCCTGGTCACTACCTCCAGGAGCTCCTCATATGCTGGGGAAGAGGATGGCGAGTCCTCATCCCCAGCTCCGACGCTCACCACATCAACCTCCTCGGAGGAAGAGAGGTGAAGCGCCGGTGTCTCTCTCTGGGGGGAAGAAACCGCAAAGCGTGCTTCCACCACCTGAGAAGAGACACTGGGGCTGGCAGGTAAAGGGCGAGATAAGGCTGGGCCCGTCTCAACCCCCTCTGCCAGCTCCATTTGCGAACCCCACGAATGAAGCCGCCGCTGTGCCTCAGCAACAGCAGGACCCGATCCGCGGGGAACGCCGACCGAAGCACCCTCTTTATTAAAGAGTGCCCGGCGTGATCTGAGGACTCTGAGGGTGAGCTTTTCACAATGTACACAGACAGCTCCCTCAAGAGCTGCCTGTGCATGCTCAACCCCCAGACAGACGACACACATTTCATGTGTATCCCCTTCAGGAATAAACCTGGTGCAGGGATGAACACACTGTTTAAATCGCCTTTCCTCCGCCATTTTAACGATCTTTTGTCTTATATCTTTTGTGTGTGTTTGTGTACTAGAACTCTTGTCCTCAGACGAAGAGATTTTGCTGCAATATTTGCGGGACAAACAACAATAAATAAGACAGACAAGATAACATGGAGCGCTTGCTGAAGACAACAGAAGCTGGCGTGCTCTGCATCCGGGTATGCTTTATAGTTCCTGGTCCGTGACGTCACCCGTCTCTGACGTCTCGCTACGCGATTGGTTAGATACAGGAGTGCTTCAGTGACGACATCACGCAGAAGGTTCCCAATGCGTCTCGACGCAGCGTCGACAGTTCCCACGAAAGGGAACACAATAATACACAATTACCCATGCCAGAACACAATAATACACAACATCGTGCATCAAAACACAATAAAACACACATTAAAACACAATAATACACAATTACCCATGCCAGAACACAATAATACACAACATCGTGCATCAAAACACAATAAAACACACATTAAAACACAATGATACACAATTACCCATGCCAGAACACAATAATACACAACATCGTGCATCAAAACACAATAAAACACACATCAAAACACAATAATACACAGCAACGTGCATCAAAACACACATCAAAACACAATAATACACAATTACACATACCAGAACACAATAATACAAAACAACGTGCATCAAAACAAAAAAACACTATTACACATGCTAGAACACAATAATACACAACAACGTGCATCAAAACACAATAAAACGCACATCAAAACACAATAATACACAATTAATACACAACAACGTGCATCAAAACACAATAAAACGCACATCAAAACACAATAATACACAATCAATACACAACAATGTGAATCAAAACACACATCAAAACACAATAACGTGCATCAAAACACACATCAAAACACAATAATACACAACAACATGCCAGAACACAATAATACACAACAACGTGCATCAAACACAATAAAACACACATCAAAACACAATAATACACAATCAATACACAACAACGTGAATCAAAACACAAAACACACATCAAAACACAATAACGTGCATCAAAACACACATCAAAACACAATAATACACAACAACATGCCAGAACACAATAATACACAACAACGTGCATCAAACACAATAAAACACACATCAAAACACAATAATGCACAATTAATACACAACAACGTGCATCAAAACACAATAATACACAATTAACACACAACAACGTGCATCAAAACACATCAAAACACAATAATACACAACGTACATAAAAAAACCCACAATTACACATGCTAGAACAGAATAATAATGTGCATCAAAACACTATAAAACACACATCAAAACACAATAATACACAATTAATACACAACAACGTGCATCAAAACACACATCAAAACACAATAATACACAATTAATACACAACAACGTGCATCAAAACACACATCAAAACACAATAATACACAACGTACATTAAAAAAAAACACAATTACACATGCTAGAACAGAATAATAATGTGCATCAAAACACAATAAAACACACATCAAAACACAATAATACACAATTAATACACAACAACGTGCATAAAAACACACAAATACACAATAACATGCATCAAAACACAATAATACAATAATATACATCAAAACACAATAGGGGCTTTAGCACCGAATTGTTCTAGAAACTAGCCACTAGGATAAAAACAAAAACCAAAAAGTGGGGCTAAGAGACGAAATCTCTTTCAGTATTACATATCATCGAGTCAGAGAAAAGAACACAACCCTGCAGACAACAGGTAAATGCCGTTATCGCTGTTTTCCATGTTCGTGAGGTAAATATGTTTACACAGCTTTTTAAAAATGCCGGGTGCCGGTGTTTGACGTGTGTTTGACCAATCAACGTACACTTACGTCAATGATAGTTCCCTACTCTGAAGTAGGAGCTAATTTAGTTCCCCTAAAAGAAGTTCCTAGAACTAAAATTGTTCCTAGTTCCTGCGGTGTGAACACGGCAAAATCGGGTACTTCAGCCAATAGTTCTAGGAACTATGAAAAGGTTCCTCCGGTGCGGAAGCCCCTCATTAAACACACATCAAAACACAATAATGCACAATAACATGTGCCAAAACAATAAAACACTTATCAAAACACATTAATGCACAATAACAATAAAACACTTATCAAAGCACATTAATGCACAATAACAATAAAACACTTATCAAAGCACAGTAAAACATGCATCCAAACAAAGTAACACGTCAAAACAATAAAATACAATAACACGTCGAAGCACATAATAACTCAATCCAGTAGTCCTTGTGTACACAATGAGAGGCGCTACAGTATTATTGTTCATATTTGAGAGCTTTTCAGCTGTAAAACAGTTAATGTGGTTTCCTGTGAATCGGTGCCGCCCTCAGCGTGGGCTCGATGGTACCGCCTGACTTTTAAGTGAAACTCTTCTTCTCTCAAACTCTCATTTGTGTCTCAGCCCTCATTTCTCTTCCTGTCGGCATCTGCTGTCATCTGATTCCAGTTCTCTTTCACACACTCAAACACACTGTTCTCTTCTGCTGTCGTAAGGATGATTCTAGCGAGTGTTCGTCAACTTATTCATCTTCCTGTGAGTGTTTCGTTTTTCTGCAAACATCCTCCTGATCCTTGTCTGTTCTCATTCACTTCCTGTGCTCTCGATGTTTTATCTCAGATTATCTTTGTATTAAACTCTCTCAAACATTTGAACAGTATTATTTATATACTATTATAGTATTTATTAATATTTGGAATTAGTTTTATAAACTTTTTTAATGTGTTTTTGTAATTTGGTAACACTTTACAATAAGGTCTCATTTGTTAATGTTAGTTAATGCATTAACTATAATGAACTAACGATCAGCAATATATTTTTTACAGCATTTATTCATCTTTGTTAATGTTCATCAATAAAGATACAGTTGTTCATTGTTAGTTCACCGTGCATTAACTATTGTTAACAGATGTAACATTAATTTTAAAATCAATATATATATAAAATAACAAACATTCAAAATAAATAGTGTAGAAGTATTGGTCATTGTTAGTTCGTGTTAAAGAGTTAGTTCACCCAAAATGCAAATTCTGTCATCATTTACTCTCCATCATGACATTCCAAACCTTTAAGACATTCATTCATCTTCGAATGAACGATATTTTAATGAAAGTGAGAGATTTTTGTCTCTCCATTAGCCTTTTTCACAAGAATCGGAAATCATGTGATGTGGGGTAAAGTTATTTCCGCTATGGGTCTGCGGTTATTAGAATAATATGCGCTTTTCTCAAATATCGCTTCTTACCTTTTCTCTTTTGTTTGTTTTCCAAGTTGCTGTTGTATAATCTACAAAGAAATTATTTACCACTTGTTTGTAGCTTATACTCTTTGCTCGAGTTTACCAGCAGGTGGTTTTATTTCACCAGCTGTCATACAGTATAGGCTACGCAGCTACTCATTCAGCAAATCACCATAGAGACACGGAGAATATAATCAATTTAACTGCCATCACTTCGAATTAGTTCTTAAATTTAGCTTAATGAGAGCTTTGTAGTCTCACCAATAAATCACCAAGACCGTTCAAACATTTTCATGACATTTAATTTGTAAAAAGACTTTGATTCCCGAACTGGTTCTTAGGCTCGGCTATCTATCATTAGCCGTGTTTCCATTACCCTTTAAATTGCGCAAATTGAAATTGCGGATTGAAAATACGCCCAGTGGAAACTCGTCAATTTCGGAAAAACTCCCATATATCGCAAAAAAGTTTGTACGTTCGCATGAGGTGGTTTTTCAGACAATTCGAAAAAGGAATATTTCGCAAAACTGCAACTGGAATCAGTTTTTTTCGCATTTACAGGTCACCTGACGTATGTTAAAGTCGATCATTTTTTAAAGAGGGCAAGGTATGTTTGGACAGAAGACGAGAGTTCTTCATTAAACTCATAAAAGACAAAAGTATTATGGGACTACTGGATTCTAAACAACAAAGAAATGCCACAATCTGAATTTGTCAAGAACTCGAAGGTGGCCGCTCCCAAGTTTAAGGGGCTTTCCTTGACATAAATGCTTGGATAACACGCCTATGTGTCCTTTGATTATAAATTATGGCTAGTGCAGTGGGTGGTATATACGTAAATCTACCAACATCCGTTGCCATGATTTTTGGAATGACTTATCGCGCGAGAAAAAAAAAAGATGTTTTAGGGTGCGTTCACACTTGTCATGTTTGGTTTGATTAAAACGAACCCTGGTGCGATTGCTCGGTTAGTGCGGTTCATTTGAACATATGTGAACCCTGGTGTGCACCAAACAAGCGGGCCGAGACAGCTGAAAAGATGGGTCTCGGTCCGCTTCCAAACGAACTCTGGTGCGGTTCGAATGATATATGAACGCAACACGGACCAAAGACATGTAAACGAACCAAAAACGGGAAGACGAGACCCTAAAAACCTCACGCATGTCGGTTTTTCTTGTCATAGTGGCGAGTTTGCCCATCACAGGCATCAGACGCGCGTCTCCACGCAGCAGATCATTTGTGACGGAGGGATTCCTGCCGCTGTTTTGACTACTTTACACATTTTATAAGCTCTTCACGAGTTCCCAGCTGGCCAAAATACCATCACATGCAGGCTATGCACACACAACGAGCGCATTTACCTCAGCAAACAGCATTGTTTTGGATGTTCGGTAAGTTCAAAATAAGCAATACGTCATAAAATCCGACCAATCACGTTGTAAATGTATCCCTATGCTTTAAGGTTGGGTATCTTTTGGTTCGGTGATAAAATTGCCAATCTGAACGCTAATCTGACCAGGACTAAATGTTTTTTTTTTTCTTCTTTGGTCCGGACCAAATGAACCAAACGAACCGAACTACAAGTGTGAACGCACCCTAAAGCCAGGCACACATTTAACGACTAGCTAAAACATTCTAAGACTGACCTCAACACACAGCGATTGTTTCCTGCGACTGAAGCAGATTTATATACTTACACATGGAATTTGAACACCGACTGTAATCGCAGACTGAACGCGACTGGACACGTTTGAGCACGATCAGTCATAAGTATCAATTTACATTCATAATCAGCCTTACAATCGTTAAGTGTGTGCGCGGCTTAAGTTGCATAACATCAGTTGATGGAAAGGGCGTCATTTCGCAATAGTTTTTTATCGATATCTAGAAAATATCGCAAAAGTTTTGCGCAAATCTGTAATGAAAACACGGCTACTGTTACCGGAAAAAACTTTTACCCGGCGTGGGCCATTCCGGAACCCGGAAGTGTGAAAGTGGCTAATTGACAGTCTATGCAACTATCACTTTGTCACTTCAAAAAATTCATAAAGAGACTGAAAAACTAATCCATATGAATGAGCGGTTTTGCCCAAATTTTCGGAAGAGACTCGATCACTTTACTTTGTGTGTTTTTGTGTCCACAGAGGGCGCTGTTGGAGCAGAAGCAGCGGCGGAAACGCCAGGAGCCGCTGATGGTCCAGCCAAACTCAGAGGGACGTCCGCGGCGCTCACGGCCCCGCCGCAGTGAGGAGCAAGCGCTGCTCGTGGAGACCCAGGTCAGCACGGCCAGTGACATCATCCTTGACGGTGAGGTCAACACACGTGACCTTTGAGAGCTCAATCACAACACTCTTCACTGTACGTTTCAAAATGCATCTTCAAAAAGCTGCATTTTTTCACAGGACAAAAAATATTGTCTCAGTGCGGACTGAAGGCCAAAACGATCCTAACATGATCTGGATTAATGTAGATGTAGCCTTATTCACATCTGTCTTCCCCTCCTCTGTTTTGCTTTGATATCATTTGTTTAATAGTTTTTGCTTCTCTTATCTGCTTCTCGTAACTTGTATCTGTTGTTTGTCCTTCGCTCTCTCTGGGAAGCTTTTTTGGAGTCTGTTTTATTTAGTTTGACCATGGAAAACTAAATAATATGAAATGACAGGCCTTACCTCTGCACCTGCTAAATAGATCTAGAAAAATCTCATTCTTTGATTTGCATTCAGTATTTGGCCCTGCAGCCGTATGTGTGAATGATTTCTTGCATTTCAGGCATCGACGGGCCCGCGGCACTGCTGGGATCGGAAGCTCCGGATCTGGGCAGTAAGATCCAGGTTCTGTCCGTCAGTCAGCCGCAGCAGCCCTCACCGCCCACCGCAGAAGAGCCAGAGACAGACGCCGACACCGACACACTGCTGGAACCCAAGACTGACATACACACCCTGCTGCAGAGACGCGGTACGACACACACACACTTACTTAGATATCAAAATGCTTTGGCTTCACTTTTGAGTACATGTGAGGCACACTTGGTTGAGATGCTTTGATTGCTGTGATACGGAATATCCGCTGAAGTGTTGCTAATAGCTTGTTTCTGCATTTAAATATGTTTAATTCAATGTAAAGTACTTGCTTTTGGATGAAGAGTTGGCTGAACCACATAGAGAAAAAGGACGATTGGTCGCTGCGGTGTTTGTCCCACCCCTCCTCCACTGTGATTGGACAGCTGGGTAAAAAGTGACAGTGATGAGCGCTGCGTTTTACCCAAATGTTGAACATTTTTCAACTTTCAGCGACCAGAAAAAAACAACAAGTGTACAGCGCTCTGTGTGAAAAAAGCCTTGTCATGATGCTGGTGTTTTTAAATATGCGGCGTTCTTACTGAAAACAAAATATACTGATATGCTGAAAAAAAAATATGCTGACCATATGAAAAAAACACACAGCCTAACAGAAAATGTTGCATTTTTACATAAAAAAACCCCAAACAAACTTAATTTACTTTCTTTTTATACCGTTTTTACCATTTTAACCATATCCCTTTAATGGTTCTTACAAAAGAACACAATTATAAAGAATCTGAACATTTTCAGATGTCTTGTCGGGCATGTTTTAGTCTAGATTGAATTTTAAAAATATTTTTTTAAAAGTTTTTTTTTATTTTTTATTCTTATTCTTAAAAAGTGTAAAAAAATGTTTGAAAATGAATATTAAGTATTTATGTAAACAATTCATAATAAGGATTCTAGTATCAGTGTTATTTTAGTGTGTATATATATTTTTTTGTTTTATTAATATTTTCAATATCCTTTTATTTTATATTTTTAGTTTTCATGTTAATTTTAGTTAATTTTTTGTAATTAAAATGGTGCTTTTGTCATTTTATTAGTTTTTTTTATTTTTTATAAATTGATATTTAGGTTTAATTTATTTTTATTTCAGTTTTAGTAGTTTTTATTTCCAGATATTAATTTTTGTGCTTCAGCTTAAACATATTTCAGTTTATTGCCAAGGCAACATTTCTAATGTTTGTATAATTTAAAGGGTTAGTTCACCCAAAAATGAAAATTCTGTCATTTATTACTCACCCTCATGTCGTTCCACACCCGTAAGACCTTCGTTCATCTTCAGAACACAAATTAAGATATTTTTGATGAAATGGCTCAGTGAGGCCTGCATAGCCAGCAATGACATTTCCTCTCTCAAGATCCATTAATGTACTAAAAACATATTTAAATCAGTTCATGTGAGTACAGTGGTTCAAGTTTAGTATAGGTGGAACGGCATGAGGGTGAGTTATTAATTACATTATTTTCATTTTTGGGTGAACTAACCCTTTAAGTTCTTCAACTAATATTTAGATTTTCAGCCTTATTTTAATTAACAGAAATGTTTTTAATAGTTTTAGTTTTAGTTAGGATAATAACCCTGTCTAGAATTATTCACAGTATTTTATAATGCCCATGATAACGATACCGTGCTCGTTCATTACCGTGATATATATCGTATTACTGGCCACTGGCATGTTTCTACTGGGGACATTTTTAAAAATGTCAAGAAAAGCACACACACTCACTCACACACACACACTTACAGTCTAGTGCAGGATGGTGAAGTGTGTGTGTGTCTCAGGAGACTGTGTGTAAATGGCAGATCTTCGGCTGTTGTTCCTCATCTCGAGCTCTTTAAACTCTGTTCCTCTCAGGACTGTCGGGCAGCATGAACTACGATGAGGCCAGCGAGGATGACGACGATGAAGCCGAAGACCAAAGCCGATCGCTGTCTCCAAACACAGAGAGCACGAGACCTGCGTCGGCCTCCAGCACTAAATCCAACACGGTGAGAGCTGACACAAAACACAACCATTAGTTGAGCACAAACGCCTACATATTTCTGCTAAAATCTCATTCGGTATAATATTCTTCCACAGCAAACTGTGGTAGTAGCAAACTCTTTCTGTCATATTTCTAATAACTGTCCATTCGCAAATAATTAGTTATATAATATAGTTATATACAAATAATTAGTTATATATTACAATATAATGCACTCTGTGCTGCTATTAATGATGGATTCTCTTCACTGACTCATGTGGGTTAAATCTCTTTCAGGAGTGTATCCCGGTGAGTTCTCCATCGGCTGAGGGCTCCTCCATTGAGGTGGATAATCTGGAGGAGTTTGTGCTCCGTCCGGCTCCGCGGGGAGTCACGGTCAAGTGTCGCATCTCACGGGATAAGAAGGGCATGGACCGCGGCCTCTACCCCACATACTTCATGCACCTGGAGAGAGAAGACGGCAAGAAGGTGACGATCTGAGGCCCGTCACGTCCACGCGCTTCTGCTCACGTTTAGTCCGTTCTCGTGCTCAATCTCTCTCTCTTTCATCAGGTGTTTTTATTGGCTGGACGCAAGAGGAAAAAGAGCAAGACATCAAACTATCTGATCTCTGTAGATGCCACGGATCTGTCCCGGGAGGGCGAGAGCTTCATAGGAAAACTGAGGTGACTTTTATATCTGGTGTTAACTCATGGATCTCAAGTGATTTGATCACAAGGGACATCCATATGGAGTTTGAGGGATCGGATCATATGTAGCGCAGACTTTCTTTCGGATCACCCGGGATGGATGTTTACTGTTCAATAGATCTTTTAAAAGCATTTGTTACTGCAGAAAATAATTTCCAGTCATCCCTGTTTTTTAAAGGGCAAATTGTGGTTCCAGTACTGCATTTACAATGAAAGCACATGAACAAACTCCATGAAAAAGTTTACAGAAAAACAGTGTAAAAAAATTTATAAAAAATTATTAAAATAAATAAATAAA
>RJVU01015140.1:3940342-3962134 GCA_003731715.1 Anabarilius grahami
TTTTTGCTGTATTTCATAAAAACATAAAGGTAGTAAGCTAGTGTTATAAATATTACAAATTAATTATTAAGCTACACACACACACATACACACACACTCTCTCTCTCTCTCTCTCTCTCTCTCTGCTGGTCGTCAGAGTTTTTTTTTTAAAAGTCAGCTGGCTCTAACCAGTTTTTTTTTACTTCATGCACTGAGTGTCTGACACTTTTTTGCTGTATTTCATAAAAAAATTAAAAGTTAAAAAAGAAAGTTATGTTGTTCATTACATTTTACTTCATAATTGCACTGCATTGTTTTGTTTTCATTGTTGCAAAACTTGTTCTGTAATATAGTTTGTTTGCTATCGTGATCAAAACCATTGATCTGAAGCTCAATCCTGATGCTGTCCTGTAAATATTTTTCTAATCAGCAATAAATATAACAATTTCTGATCAACCCATATCAATTGCATGCTTAAAATAACATACCGTTAAAGTCCCGCCCATTTCAAGACAAGCCCCGCCTACTTCAGGGTTAGGCCCCACCCACTCCAAGTACAGATACAGATACAGATAATTCATATGGTTAACAGATACAGATACAGATAATGCTGTACTCGCTCATCCCTAGTTAACATAAATAAATA
Source organism: Anabarilius grahami (assembly GCA_003731715.1). Classification (NCBI taxonomy): domain Eukaryota; kingdom Metazoa; phylum Chordata; class Actinopteri; order Cypriniformes; family Xenocyprididae; genus Anabarilius; species Anabarilius grahami. Next base: position 3,940,968 of record RJVU01015140.1, read on the forward strand.
CTAAAAATTTGATTAACATAAGTAAATAATGCAGCTAACAGTACACTGCTATAGTGATTAGAAAAAACAGTAATTTACTGTGAAAGGAACTAAATATTTTACACATATTTGAATATAACTTTTTCACAGTATAATTTATACATGAAAATATAAAGCTTTAAAACTTAAGGATTGTGGTCCATCGCACGAGGATGATCATTTTTGGGGGTTCATGGCATCTAAAGGATTGCAAACCCAGACAGACAGTGTTTAGCCCAAATAATACACATTTTTACTCAATAATCCTAGTGTTGTAGTAAAAATACAAGCTTCACGTGTGTGCAGGTCTAATCTGATGGGAACTAAGTTTACCGTGTATGATAACGGCACGAACCCCTCGAAGACCCCCGGAGCGTTGCTGGAGGAAACCAACACACGTCAGGAGCTCGCCGCCATCTGCTACGTGAGTGTGTGTCTGTTTCCATGTGTTCATTGTGTCTTTGGCCACTTCTTATCATTATGTGTGTGTGTGTGTTTTTAGGAGACCAATGTTCTGGGCTTCAAAGGTCCACGGAAGATGACTGTGATTATTCCCGGCATGAACATGAATTTCGAACGGGTCCCGGTCCGGCCCCCTTGTGTGAGTGTCTCTGCTGACAGCTGTCAATCAAACCTTCATTATGAGCGCAGACTGCGACTGATGCATGAATGCGTGTGTGTTTCAGGAGCAGGAGTCTCTGCTGAGTAAATGGCAGAATCATTCGCTGGAGAATCTGATAGAACTGCATAATAAAGCGCCGGTGTGGAACGACGACACACAGTCATACGTGCTAAACTTCCACGGCAGAGTCACGCAGGCCTCCGTGAAGAACTTCCAGATCGTCCACGACAATGACCGTAAATTACTAATTTGAGACTACTCTGTCAACCACTCAGAACAGTATTTAGTTTTAGTTAGAAATCTACCGATAATCTGTTTTACCGATATTTTTACAGATATTTAAGCATTTCCCATAATTGGGTATCTGTTTTATAATATTGGATTTACCGATAAATGGCGCCATCTTGTGGTGTTTTGAGAATTGCGCGTAAGACTTTGATATTAATGCACAAATGATAATCGGTTTTACTGATATTTTTACCAATATTTAAGCATTTGCCATAATCCGGTATTGGTTTTATAATATTGGATTTACCGATAAATGGCACCATCTTGTGGCGTTTTGAGAATTGCATGTAAGACTTTGACATCAATGCAAAAATTATAATCGGTTTTACCGATATTTTTACTGATATTAATACATTTCCCATAATCAGGTATCGGTTTTGTTATATTGGATTTACCGATAAATGGCGTCATCTTGTGGCACATTGAGAATTGCATGTAAGACTTTGACATTAATGCACAAATGATAATCGGTTTTACCAATATTTTTACCGATATTTCCTAGAATCGGGTATTGGTTTTGTAAAATTGGATTTACCGATAAATAGCGCCATCTTGTGTCTCAGCTGAACAAAATAATTAATAATTCATTATTTATCAGCTTTAAAGTCCGCGTGAACCGGAAGTTGCAAACGACTTTTCTCCAGTGTTGTGACGTATTTCCAAGTGAAACAGAATATTGAACAGAGGGCAGAGTTTTACTTTAGCGCTCCTCCTCTCCATATCTCCCTCATTGCAGACTAACGGTTGCAGAGGAGTGGTTTACACGATTTCAACCCAAGCCGTCAAACTGACGTTATCAGAGAAGTGGCACCGTTGCAGAGGGGAGGAGCATTTTCAGATTTTAATTAAATATCACGAAGCCAAACAATTTTTGTGTGTGGATTGACTTGCACGGATGAAATGTTCACCACAAAACTAGCAATTTGAGCTAACAAAATAAATAAGGTCAATTTTGATTTCATGTGTACTTTAATATATCGGCCAAATTTTCTTATCGGGCCGATAACGATAACATTAAAAATGAACATATATCGGCTGATACCGATATGGTGGCCGATATATTGTGCATCCCTAACGATAATAACCCTGCTCTTCATATAATGGACTTTAAAGGAAGGTTTGTCAAGCCCAACATTCAAGGTTTGTTTCCTGGTCCAGTTGCGCTGTTGTGATTGTGTGTTGGTTTGTTTTCAGCGGATTACATCGTGATGCAGTTTGGCCGTGTGGCAGAGGACATCTTCACTCTGGACTTTAACTACCCCATGTGTGCTCTGCAGGCGTTTGCTATCGGCCTGTCCAGCTTCGACAGCAAACTGGCCTGCGAGTGACGCTGTGACACACTTCACCTCTACATCAAACACACATACGGCCCTCTTCCACTCAGGACACTAGAGCACAATCATCTCGTCTCGCCACGTTACGCCCGAGGAAGAGGATTTGTGCTCCACCCAAATAAATCAGAAAAAAGGACCAAATTTATTCTGTTTTGTAAATGAAACACATCAAATCTTTTAACTTTTTACTACCTAGTAAGATGATCGTGTGCGAGTTATTTACCCGCTTTCTCTTTTCCGAAAAGAGAAGATGCTTTAATGGACCAATAGAAAAGACACTAAGGGATTTTCTGAAACTAAGAGATTTTTATGATATTTTCCTGTGATGTTCTGTAAGTGTCTGATGGATTTGAGAAGTACGTCTATTGGGAGTTAAAGGGTTTGTTCACTTTGAAATTAAAACAAAGTCATCATTTACTCTCCCTGGTGTTGTTCTAATGCCGTTCGCCCTTCTCTCTTTTTCAGACCAGCATCAACCTTTAAAAAAGATGCAAAAGAGGGTCTGCTGCGACACGTGCCGTATATTCCAAGTGTTCTGGGGGTTTGCAATAGGATTTGGTGAAAAACAAACTGAATTTTAATGTATTATTTATTATTTAAAAAAAACCTGCCCTAAATATTTCGGTTGTGTTCGTCGCAAGAAGTTATTCACGTCTGTCAGCTGTCATTCTGACTGACAACAGAGTTCTGGTCCGGAGATATTTTTGTTAGATATATTTTGAGATATTTATGTATTTTGGTAAATAATGCATTCAATTTTGGTTTGTTTTTTACCAAACACTATCGTATACTCCCAGAAAACGTGGGATATGACACATGTTGCATGGGATCATTGTGTGATACATTTGCATCTTTTTTTTTTTTAAGCTTGATGTTGGTCGCTATTCACATTTTTCCTTTTGTGTTCTGAAAAAGAAAGAAGGAGATGCGGTATTACAACAGCAGGGTGAGTAAATGATGACTTCATTTTCATTTTAGGGTGAACTATCCCTTTAAGAACCATTTCTGGTCAGATTTCACCCGAGATTAAAAGAAAAAAATAAATTGTATTTTGCATGAAGAAAATTAAACAAAACAAACAAAAAAATCATGTAAAAATTGTATGACAGTAAATGGGAATTACAGATGCATTATAGTTGTGAAAATGCGCTCTTAAAAATATGCTTCATTTTCTTCAGGTACAATATCATTTCTCTTTTTCCTTTTGATATTGGGGTGATATGAGTATGTGTTTTCTTCAGATTTACATTTTTATTCTAATGATGTTGTATTTTTGCATTCATGTTAGAATATGACTGTTAAATGTGGTTCATTATTTGTCTTTTTTAAGCCTTTGCTCACCAACAATCCCTGAGAAAACACTCTGCATGTTGATAAATGAGGAGAAACGCTGAATTCTTTGGCCACGTCTCAATCCTCCAGCTTCCCTCTCGTGCCCTTGTGTTAACCTTTGAAAACTGACGCACACTTCTGGTTATTACCGCTGCTGCATGGATTGTGAACGTTGCCTTAACATGTTGCTGTAGTGTAAATAGTGCCTGAATGCTGAGTTTACATCATGAGAAACTAGAAAAGGGAAGTTCAAGCACATTTGTTCCTGTTCAGTGTGAATTCCTTTAGATATGATTGATGTGTGTGTTGATATTCATCATCTGTTGTGTGTGTGTGTGTGTGTGTGTGTGTGTGTGTGTGTGTGTCAGCCAAGAGTGTACTGATTTATATGTATATTAAAAAAGCAAAACATTTTTGTTTTCATTTTAAGACAATAACCTGTTTGCACAAACTGTATTTTAAGATGACACTGTTGGTAGAAATACAGTAATTAAAAGTCATAATATTTAAAAAAAGGAAAAATGCATTACTTTTTATCCTTATCATGTGGCATGTGGGCAGAACTTTTAATCTGCAACCTTGCTCAAATTTTTTAGCCATTAAACCTGATTTGCTATATATATATATTTTTATAACTTGTCTATATATTAACCTTCACTCTAATCTGGTAAACTCTGTAAAATCAGTGGCGTGTTTATTAATCATTCAATAAGATAATTAGTGCAATTCAAATCAAATGTCAGTTTTCTTTTTAAAAAACTGGCATAGTTTATTTCGCGCGTCTGAGATTGCGCATGCGTACTGACAGGAGAGGCGCGTGCGCGTACGTCTGAGGTAAATGGCGCCTTTTCTGAGGTGAGTCACTTTAACCTGACGACAATTAATTATATCATAGATAATATAATTATTTAACATTTTCGGAAAGATTTGAAATATCAACCATAATATTAGGAGATTATGAAGTGTGCGAATTACATTTTAAAATGTCTAGAGGACGTTTTTTGGCGCAATCTGTTCGTCACGTGCCTATCACAGCTAGACAAACGTTAGTTATTTAGATTACATTTTATAAACAGACCACAAATGTTTTTTTTATGGTGTATTTGTGATATTTACATATATAAAATGTGATAAACACGGACATTATTTAGGTATTGTCAATATTCCGTCCAATAGTAATATGATGAAGGGATTGCTATGGTTACCTCAGGCAAACGATTTCTGTTCCCTAGTGTTTGTTTACCGCCAGGTGAAACTATTTGCTAGTTAAATTGATTAATACACCATCACGTTCCCTTGGATAAATAGTCTAATGCACACAGTTTTTGCAGCCCTTGGAGAATATGAAGCTAATTATGTTGACATACACCCTCAGGTAGGAATATTTATGACAGCTCATGGTTTACTTCATGACATGAGAGTTTAATCAGAGCAGTTCTTTTGTTATCTTCCAAAGTATAACAATATCAGAAAGGAGAAAATGCCGCAGAACACCAGCAGCACCCGAGGTCGAGTCCTTTACTGTGGACCAGTAAGATGTGATCACCACACTGAAATGAAGTTAAAAAACACATGCATTAAGGTAAACTGGTTAGTTTATTTCTGCATCATCAAATCATTTTCATTGAACATGATGCATAATTCCAGTGCTGTTGCTTTATATATCAAGTATTAATTTTGCTCCTTCACAGAAATATTGACTGCTTTTTCCCCACTTAAAGACATTGTACAACTCAGTGCCTTCACACAGTTAATTAATTAACTATCGGTTTGTAATATCGGTCATTTTCATGCTATAGCCGATATGCCGATGGTTTTAAATTGGTCAAAAATCAGCCGATAAATATCTCCAGCCAATACATAGGTGCATCTCTACTAATTATTAATGAATCACGTATGTACTAAAACATTGCATGATTAAATAATCTCAAGGCTTGACATTGTGGTAGATTTCGTCTACACACCTAAATCAAGCTAAATAGGGCGTCTTCACTTCGACACAAATTTACACTCTTATATGCGTCTCCACTTCGACACCTGCTTCGAGTCGGGCGATGTCTCGCCCCTTATGAACACTATTACTTGGGAAGAAGGTCTCTGTTCAACTAACCTGATGGGCAGCAGTAACCAGACAGACTCCAGACAATGCCTTTGAATATGCTTTAATTATGGCCAAAAGAGTACAACAGTTTATATAGAATAAGTGCATGGCAAAGGTGACACAATTCATTACATTATATATAGCTTATATATATATATATTCAGTCAACTGTCTAGATTTGTTTCATCTTTTGTTATATTCAATACACACTTTCATGCAAATATTTTCAATTAAAAACTTTGGCCCAAGAGGTGGGGACATTTACTTTTCAAAAGCATAAATTTTAATCCTGCAAGAAAAGGGAATGTTAGTTATTATTAATTAAAAATTTCCTTCACAACATACAGTGGCCCCAAAAATTATTAGAATACTTTGCACTAGGGCCGCATGACATTGGAAAAAAAATGACATTGTGATATTTTGTTTCTCTGCGATATATATACCGCGATATGGAAAATAATTCACTAGATGACTTGAATACCTCCATTTGGAAAGAAGGTGAGTGAATATGCATAGGAAATTATGTACAAATTACAAGCTTAGAAAAACATAATAGAACAAAGATACTAATGAAATAAACTTTATATTTTCCAGGTAAGTCTAATAGTATTCATGTACAGAAATTGAATTATCAAATGCAAAATAACACTGCATGGTCAATTAAATATAACTAATCTGTGTTAAAGCCACAAAAATGATTTTTCTCTTTTTCTTTTGTTGTTTGATTAACATTCTACACACAGAAAGCAGCAGGAATATTAGGCTGCTGTCACTTTAAGCCCGAATGCGCGGATCCAAAATACTGTTACACATCCATGTGCATTTTGACTTTTTTTTTGCGTGTATGTGTTCGTTCGGGCACAAACAGATGTTGAAGAGAAAGGAATTTGGTGTTCATGTGCATCTGCGTGGCTCTGTGCGCACAGAAAATGGCTGCACGTTCAGAATTGAGCTCTCTTTCGTGCCATCTTGCTCTCAAATGATTTAAAAACGCTTGAATGTTTAAACTGACAGGACCAAAAACATATTTCATGCTGTCTCAAAATAGCACAGTTGAATACACTTAGATGTTCTTAAGATGATCTTAAGAAGTACTAAAGAAGAATTTTTAGTATATTAAGTACAAAATTAGTGCACAAAAATAGAGCATTTTAAGTACATTATAGAAGTGTACTTTTTTACACTCTTATATGCACTCTTATATGCCTTTTTTACACTCTTATATGCACTCTTATATGCACTTTTTTACACTCTTATAAAAATTTCCTTCACAACATACAGTGGCCCCAAAAATTATTAGAATACTTTGCACTAGGGCCGCATGACATTGGAAAAAAAATGACATTGTGATATTTTGTTTCTCTGCGATATATATACCGCGATATGGAAAATAATTCACTAGATGACTTGAATACCTCCATTTGGAAAGAAGGTGAGTGAATATGCATAGGAAATTATGTACAAATTACAAGCTTAGAAAAACATAATAGAACAAAGATACTAATGAAATAAACTTTATATTTTCCAGGTAAGTCTAATAGTATTCATGTACAGAAATTGAATTATCAAATGCAAAATAACACTGCATGGTCAATTAAATATAACTAATCTGTGTTAAAGCCACAAAAATGATTTTTCTCTTTTTCTTTTGTTGTTTGATTAACATTCTAGACACAGAAAGCAGCAGGAATATTAGGCTGCTGTCACTTTAAGCCCGAATGCTCGGATCCAAAATACTGTTACACATCCATGTGCATTTTGACTTTTTTTTTTGCGTGTATGTGTTCGTTCGGGCACAAACAGATGTTGAAGAGAAAGGAATTTGGTGTTCACGTGCATCTGCGTGGCTCTGTGCGCACAGAAAACGGCTGCACGTTCAGAATTGAGCTCTCTTTCTCGCCATCTTGCTCTCAAATGGTTTAAAAAACGCTTGAATGTTTAAACTGACAGGACCAAAAACACTTGCAAATGATAAATGTTCATTGTATGATGGTCAAACTTTGCAATTAATCAGAGAATCACGTGCGTTTTGAACCGTGGTGCATATGGATTAACGATCCCTATACTAGACTAGAAAGTGCAAATCCTGCGATGTGACTATCGCAGATGCGCACATTGCGATATCGATGCTAAACCGATATATTGTGCAGCCCTACTTCACACTTAGAAATGCATGATGCATGGCATTTGAAATGTTATCAAACCAAATGGCCTTTGTTTTAAAGGAACATGGCACATGCACAAAACACAACGTGTAAAAAATGTCTTGTTAGTTGTGGTTTACAGTTGTTGTTTCTTTGCCGGAAAAATATTAAGTGGCGTGCTCAAATCTCCAGTACAGAAATATGGGAACACCCTCTCTGGAAATCCACCCTTGAAGGTGCACAAAATTCTGTTTCTGAAGGGTTCAATGAATCTCAGCTCTCCTTTGTGAAAGTCCAGCTGCAGTCGGATGATATTTGGCCTCTCGTTGTTATCAATATCTTTGGCAGGTTTGATACCTTTCTTGTATTTCCTCTCCACGTAACGAAAACACCAAAAACGACTCATTGGATCCATTTTGTAAAGATATTTGCGGTTCACCGTTTCCCCCACCACTCCCAGCGTCCAGTTTTTGTTGCCTCCCACCTCTACGTCCCAGCAGTGCTGACCCGAGCTGAAGCCCTGTGAGGCCAGCACTCCCACATACAGCCTCTTTGGGTTGTCAGACACTTTCAATCTCTTTTCCACGTACTGAACACTGGTGCAATTCTGTGACACCATCAGTTTATCTGAGGCTGTGTCTGGGTCAAGGGTCACAGGAGCTGTAAACACAGATGAGAGTAAACTACAGCGCCAGAACCAGTGTACCTCTAACAATGTTGGTATATGTGTTTGTGTTGTTATTTTTTCTGGATGGTGACCGGATGGTGACCAGAGGCTTTGTCCAAAAAGACTTCACTTCTATAATGTACTTAAAATGCTCTATTTTCGTGCACTAATTTTGTACTTAATATACTTAAAATTCTTCTTTAGTACTTCTTAAGATCATCTTAAGAACATCTAAGTGTACAGAACAGTGCTATTTTGAGACAGCATGAAATATGAACTAAAATGTGCTTTTAATATACTATCTCTGTATTTAAAAAATATATTTAGCTACCACTTGTAGTACACTATGGGTTCAAATGTACTATAAGTGGTATCTAAATAAATTTTTTAAATACAGAGATAGTATATTAAAAGCACATTTTAGTTCATATTTCATGCTGTCTCAAAATAGCACAGTTCAGCACACTTAGATGTTCTTAAGATGATCTTAAGAAGTACTAAAGAAGACTTTTTAGTATATTAAGTACAATATTAGTGCACGAAAATAGAGCATCTAGAAGTGTATTCTAGAAATGTACTTTTTTTTCACCTGGGCTGACCCGTGACATCATTCAAATCATTTATATAAAATTCCTCAGAAAAAAATCAAGATATTCTTACAGCATTTTTAGGGCCCGAGCACTGATGGTATGATGGACCCTATTTTTGAGGGCCTAAACATGCTCGAAAACTCATGAAACTTTGCAAACGCATCAGTGGTGAAAATTTACATCTGAAAATGGCTCGATAACACCACCCTACAAAATTTCAATTAAGCGCCCTTCGCGCTACGTTTCACGTACAGGTCTGAAATTCGGTAGATAAATGTAACCGCCCAATACCTACAAAAAAGTCCCCGGGTGCAAATCTGAAAACCCAACAGGAAGTCAGATAATTTGAATTTTCTCTTTTTTTGTTGAGTTTTTGCCATTTCCAGATGTTGTATTTTAACGAACTCCTAGAACTTTAATCAGATCAACGTCATATTTGGTCAGTCTAATCTAAAGGCCTTTACGACGTTAAATTGCGAAGATCTTGAGTTTTTGCTGAAGGGCATGTCCGTGGCGGCCTGACAAATTTTGATGTTTCGCCATGAAACAGGAAGTTGTTGTAACTCAAGCGTAATGTCCAATCTGCCTAAAACTTCACATGTTTGATAAGAGTCCTGGCCTGAAGACATCTACACACCAAAATGTATTTATAGTCATATCGCCACCTGCTGGCAGCAGGAAGTGCGGCAAATATAAATGACTGATGTAGTCCTCCTATATTTATATACTTAAATGCATATTACCCACCGTGCTTTGTTCTCCTAAAGCCACTGGGTGGCGTTGGCACGGATGCGAGGGCCCTTTCATCGCTGCTTGCAGCTTTAATTAGCCATGTAATTCAAATAAACACGGTCTAAAAACTGTTTCCCCTTCTGCTTCCCTCCTTTACCACTGGTTCTCTTACCGGAATTACACTAGCTAGCTACACTCCAATACAAAACACACATAAATACACCAATATACAGAAAGAAAACCAAAATATAAATTATTATTTTTTTTGTCCTTGTTGGATCTTTCCAGCTTCTGGTCACCATACACTGTATGAAAAAGAGCTTCACAAAATTTTCCATTTGTGTTCCAATAACAACAGCATACGATTTGGAATAACATTTGGTTAGTAAATTATGTAAACAATCCAAGTCTATAAGGAGGCGTTATTACTTACGCTTTTCTACAATGTTCTGCATTCTGGCCCAGGTGGTGAAGATCATTGTCTGAATGGGATGGTGTTGATATTCCTCTATTACAGGGGTCGTCTTTGGTACTGATGGGTGTTTGAGTCTGTGTACATAAATAGTGAGATATTTAGATAAATTTTTTGATATTTAAGATATTTTGGGTATGGGATTGCAGCTGTATCAAAATGCCAATTGGGAAAAGACTCACTTTTTTAATGCATCCCTGTAATTCTAAAGAGAAATAAAAAAGCAATTAGTGCTCAGTCATATGTGTGCGCAAACATCATGAACATTGATTATCAGACACGTTTACTTCAGATTACAGTTCTCTGATCGACTTTGGTTTCTGGTGTTATGTGTATCCTATCTGTACCTGGAGAAATGTGATGTTTTCATCTTCCAATTGCTGCCAGAGAGCTGCCATCCTCTCAGACAGATCTGATATCTTTTTGGACAGACCCGTTATTCTGGACTTGAGTTTCTCATCTCGATGTTCCATTTCTTTACGCAATGCTCTGATCTGTTTCTCCTCCTCATCTCTAAGAAACTGATGGAGCTTCTCAAATTCCTTCTTGATCTTGTTTTCTTCCACACTAGTGTGTTCCTGAAATGGTTTAAGAAGGTTTAATCCTTTCTGTTAACATAATGTTTCCATAGTAGGACTGAAAAGGTTGGATTTTATTGGGTGATGGTTCATATCCAGCTTTCCTCAATGGGGTGTCGGTCAGAACACATTGGATTCGATCAGTTCCATGCAAAGGAAGTTTATTTGTCGACAGTCTTTGGCTGTACACAACACAGCAGTACACAGGCTTTACAACTTAATAGTGTGTGGATGTGTGTGTGTGGTCTACAAAGGGAAAGGTATAAAGATATATATATTAACAAATATGTTTTGAGTAAAATTACACAAACATTAATTCCATAAACGGATAAAAATCTCAAGTAAAGAAATTCAAAATAAAGGAATCAATATACAAGCAACAATGTTCTTATGCAACACCACCACTTGGTCAGAAATGGTAAAACATTAAAAACTGAAACTCTTTACGATGTAATTTAAATGAACTGCACACATTTAGAAACGTTGCATAAACTTGATAAACTTGAAATAGCAAGTGTTTCAGCTGTTAATGTGATGATCACACATACATATACAAATAAAACACTGGTTGCATATACACGAATTGCAAGTATTATTGAACATAATCGGCACATTCACGTGCGCTCATCAGTGCACGATAAACGGCTTCAACCAGCTGCGGCTCGTCTGTATGTGCAGGTGGGGCAGAGCCCCTCCAAAACATTCATCTAAATATAGACCTCTATATACACTGAATTAATAATAAATTATAAATATGTTAGCATACTGCAACAAATATTTTTCAGATTTTCTAGAATATTTTAAGTTGTACAGTAAGCAGGATATATTCAAATGTAGCGCATGGATTCGGCAGGCATATATTCATGTTACTAAGTAGAGTTGTCAAAAGTACAGACTTCGCCACCAAGTCGGTAATGAAATTTTAAAAATGTGACACTTTGAGCGCTGTTCAGCGGATTCGTAAACACCTCTGATTGGCCATTGATTGGCTTCAATGATCAACACAAAACGTTGTAAATGGTCATCAATGACGCTTTTCACCGAGCGCTTACACAGATACACACGGGAGCGTCTGAAAGCAGGCGTTTATCACGGATCAGTCCCCTGATAGACGTCTGCTTTAAAAAGCTCCCGCTTTCAAAGCACTTTCAAATTCAAACGCTCCCGTGTGTTGATCATTGTAGCCAATCACAGACATATCTGACGAGCGCCTCAACACAATGGCCAATCAGAGGTGTTTACGAATCCGCTCAACAGTGCTCAAAGCATTCTTTTGACAACTCTATTACTAAGGGTACGTTTTTACACGACAATGATGTACTAAAAGTGGAAGTGTTTTTTCTTTGTACAGATGACAACGTTATCAAAACTATCTATGCACATGACTAAAAAACACTGTATTACGCATGTTAGACAAGTAGTTGGCAATGTCACTTTGTAAAGAAAGACTACGCGCATGCACATATACGCATTATTTTACAGAGCACTTGCCTCGAGCATGCCAATCCACCTTATTTTTAGTTTACTGCACTTTGATATTCTTCTTGTTATTTCCCTATAGCGGCTAATAAATCGGAAGTCTCATGCAATCACAGAAAACACCTTACTTCTGCGTTGAAAAATAAGGTGAATAGACTAAACATGTAATATGCATGTGCATGCCGTCACCGTTTTCACACATTCGCGTTTTTGCAGTTTACACGGAGATGACAGCGGTATCGTTTTCAAAAACTTCCACTTTGAAACCCATTTTCAAAAGGTTGCGTTTTCACGCCACCAAAACGCCATAGTCATATAAATGAATGGCCAAAAAGTTGAAAAATCATTTTTAGTTGAAAACGATGTCATGTAAACGGCCCCTTAGTGGGGCATCCGGTCTCAGAACCCTTCAGTTATGTGTCTGCATCAGGTGAGTAACTAGTTGACATGTCTGTTCTTCCTATGTGGAGTAGCGTATCAGATTAATGAAAGTGTAAATCCTTTAGTTTAAACATGCTCATGTGAATATACAGGAGTTGTGTTGTGTTTGTTTTATGTTTGTTCTGAGAAAAGACTTTGTTTTCCTCACTGGAATTCCTAACTTGTAATATTCTAAAACAACATTCGGACGCAATAAGTATGACATTAAGGCAATTCTAAGATGGCATTCTATGCGTTTGTCGTGTATACTAAAGTCAGTCAATCATCATTAGAGAGCCACCCTCAGGCTGAATAACAAGGACATTAGAATTCTGCCAAAAGTGTGTTTGATGTGTTCAGCGATTAGGATAAAGCTTACAAAATGTTTATCATAAACAAGCGCTAAGACCCAGAATCTGCCCTACCTAAATTTATGGCTAGGAGCCCCTACTGGCTTCAACACTGATAAATACTCATTGCTTAGTGACAGGAAGACATTGCATTCATGCTTTACAAACTCCTTAACCAGCATTTATCATTTACTTGGTAAACAGTCAACTTAGATAGTTTATTGATGCACAATTTGTCCCACCAGCTAAAGCTGATGACTGGCAGAAAGTAGTGCATGCACTCAGAACTCAACCTTTCTAACAATAATTGTACTGACTAAAACACTAACCACATACCTTAATGAGCTCAGCCTCTTCCACACAGCTCTTTTTGGCTTTCATGTGGTCATCGACGGTCACCTGCAGTTTGTCTATTTGTTCCTTGAAAGTCTCCTGGAATCACATGATAAACTCTTAATAATAAGCTTGAAGATACCAAAACTCAGATTAGATTCCAAACTTCTCCTACCTTTAAATTCACAGCAGCCTCCTCGACAGGAGAACACTTGTGATTTTCATGCTGCTTTGAAGTGTAACAGACCACACAGATGGGCTGCTTGTCATCATAGCAGAAGAGTTTGAGTGTCTCCTTATGCAGTGGACAAACATCTCCTGAAACAGCTGTGGGTTTTCTGGTCTTGAAGGATTCACAGAGAGCTTTGAATGCCAGGCTCTTGGTGGGCTCGTCGTGTGAGCATTCCTTACGGCAGACCGGACACTGTGGCACTTCTTGAGTCGCCCAGAAACGCTGGAGGCATTCAGAGCACAAACTGTGGCTACATTTCAGAGTGACCGGATCAGTGAATACATCACAACAGATGAGGCATGTCAAGTCCTCCTCCAGGAAGGACAAAGCATCTGACATGACTAAACAATCCTCAGAGACACTCGATTGATAACCCAATAAATTTGCTTTGTTCTCCTGTTAGAGATATTATGAGACCTGCTTTACTTCTCCACACTAGACCCAACTCTTTCATTTCATTCACTTTCATTTCAGTAGAAACACCAGAAACGACTCCTCCCTCCATATCATATTACAAAGAATCGAAACCAGGAAATGATGACATGGGACGGTTGCAGCTGCTCAGTATAAAGTCTTACTTAAATTGAGGCAAACATTTTACATTAGTGAATTAGTAACTGCCAGTTAGTTTGCAACTAACTTGTTTACTTTGTTGACTATATTCTCTTAAAGCCCCCTTGTAGTCAATAATTTCATCCCATAAAACTCATCTTTGATCACCAAAATGTTTGTTCCTGTGCAGAGATCTACTCTGTCAACTTACTGAGGTAAACGCTGCACAATGGAATCGCTCTTTACAACATCGGACACATGACGCTAATTAATATGATTAGCCTTTTGCTTGACTATGTTATCAAACAATAATGTGTTGCTAATGTTAGACAAACCATGTTCCCGTTAACTATCTCAGAGTCAGATATCTGCCTTCTGACAATCAGTATCCTTACAAATGCTTTAACTCAGAACGTCATTGAAGAATGTTCATCATAACATCGTAATATACATCATACACCCGCCATATTGCTAAATCTACATGATTTTTGATATCAACAGAAAAATATACTGGGATAACCAGGTTTCTCTCGAGACTCCCCTGATAGTTCGCTGTTAATGATATGCTAAAGCCCACCGACACGTTGACAAGATTGGTTACAAGGTAATTTGTGACGTCACAAACACCATCGATTTCAAACCGCGGGTTTGAGACTGGCTGCATCCGAAAACATAGGTAGCTGACTTGTTGCCTTGCTGCCTTATCAGGCAGTGACTTGTAAGGCAGCGTTTGTGCATGAAGGCACCTCACCAAATTGATTTCAGACAGACTTCTGAGGTAGCATAACAGTCTAATGATCTACAGCAAAATAGCGCGAACTTTGGTGAGAACTAAACAAATATTTAATTACTACAGTAGCAATTTCTTGCTAGAAATGACATCAAAAGTGGGAAACGTTGGTCAAAATGTACATTTACACACTAACTGACCAGCAAACGCAACTTTTGGACGCCATCTTTATTTTTCTAGCTCAATTGTCACAGAATGGAACGCACAGGATTGTGGGATATCAAAGGGAGTGAAGGATACATCTATGCTGCCTTCAAAAATCAATCAGATGAAGGTATCTCAGGAAACAGGAAGTGAAACTAACTTTCGATTTGGACGTGCCTTGATGCATTCCTATCTTGAAATGTGTCCTCTGAAGGAGCATTTCCCAGTTTTCGGACCCAGCCACTGTCTTTTCACTGCAGTTTAAAGAGAAAATACTCAGCAATGGTATAGACATATGAATTTGCACATGGTTTGTCTTAGAGCATATTAAAAACACCACATAGACATATAAACAACATAAAAAACTTGATTTCCACTATAGGGCTATTTTAAGGCAAGATTTTTATAAAGTAATGTAGTCTCATAATCACATCTGGTTTTTATCCAGTAAACAGCAGTTTAATTTGTGAATAGAAGTAGGGTTGATTTCCTCGCTGTCAACAATAAATAATTTAATTTCCATTGACAGATGTTTTAAATTGTAATATTTCACAATATTACCATTTTTACTGTATTTCTGATCAAATAAATGCAGCTTTGGTGAGCAGAAGAGACTTCTTTCAAAAGCATTTCCAAATTTTTGACCGGTTGTGTATAAACACAAGAAAAGCAAATGTTAAATTACTAATCTGAAATATAGCAAGTGGTTAAATTTATAGGAACATTTTTTAACTAAGAAAAATCAGGAGCAATAATCAAATCCTAATACAACATTCTGAAAATTTCACATTTATTTTGGTAGAAACCTGGCATGCACAAGTGAAAATGACTATTGACGCCTCTCGCATTGATTGAGTACATTTAAACTAAGTTTAGTAGTGCAGTGCACCAATATTTAGTAATTCATGAACTATGATACAACTAGGTAAACATCCCGAGGGTGAGTAAATGATGGCAGACTTCATTTCGGTCAGCAGGGGCTGCAGTCACTGCAGAGTAGGAGAAAAAATCTGAGTTGTATAAAATTGTCACTAGATGGCAGTATGCATCCATGTAATTTGACTTTAGGATATTACTGGGCATTTCACATAAGATTTTCTTTAAAAGAAAATCAAAAAACTGTTTCCCAAACAACTGCACACTTTCCTGCTGGCATGCAAAAAGAAGTTTGCATTCATTTGTGTGTTTCCTTTTATTTCATTAGCTTGTTTTTCTCCAGCATATGGTGACTAAGAGTCCTACAGCTACATAGTGCAGTTCTTTGCCTGGCATTTATTAATCACAGTGGGGTCCTGCAGCTGCCGTTTGAACGCTGTCGCATAATTAAAAGGTTAGTTCTCATTTAAAAAAGCAAACTGTCCTCATTTACTCTTCTAAACCATGTTGTTTTACGATATACAGCACAAGTTCAGTGGTGCTTTGTCATCCTTTTTGGATTCTAAAGAGACTGACCTGAAATAACCAAGCAAAAATTCCTCCTTTTGTGTCCCACAGGAAAACATAACAGCACACAGGTTTGGAACGACATGAGGGTGAGTAAATAATTACGTAATTTTCTTTTATCTGTGAACTTTTCCTTTAATAAATGCACAGGAAAAAAAGAGAGATGTAGAGAGACATAAGCAAGAGTAAAAGACAGTTAGGAGGCAGGAGCTGTGATATTTGTGGGGCCCAGGTGTTTCTGTCTGCATTCTGATATGTGCGCTCATCTCCCAGGGCTCTCCTGCACTGTCTGCGGCGCTCGATCCATGTGGGACGCAACGCTGCATCAAAGACTCTACATTGTTTGTTCACCAATATTATCCATGTCAGTTTTCCTCTTCTCTTTTACACACACTCTCTCTCTTTCTCTCAAACAGTCCTTACATCAGAATTGACAAAACCTCTGTCCGAACTCAGCCAAGCACTGGAAGAGCTTTCAGTCACAGGTAAACTGATCTGGGATGCATTAGGGAGCACGTGGAATTTTCATTTTGCATTAAAGGATGTTTTTTCACCTTCCAGAAATTATCATCTGATCCTCATTATTTGGTTCGAAATCCATAAAGATTATTTTGTTTTTTAATAGAAAAAAGTAGATCTATAAAATTATGGAACTCACTTCCATTGAATCTTCATAACATCATCATCATTTCTCCACCAATTCTCAGCTTTTCAGAGTATTTTCATCCTACTTTTCATTAGTTTTCTGTTTTTTTTTATTGTTGCCATTTGACTTGTTTTGTATTATGCGTCTATATTATTGCTACTCTTTACAGCAACTTTGAGCTTGGGAAGTGTACTTTATAAATAATACATCATTATTTATTGTTATTATGGGATTGAAATGACATAATGTGAGTAATTTGTTAGTGACAAAGCATATGCTCCCATTCAGTGGCCCTTTGAAAAACTAAACAAAATGTCTTATCCAAATGTAATCTTTGATAGAACATAAAAGAAAAATATTCCCATATATTAATTGCACCTTGTCAAAAGGCCGTTTTTGCATGCTTTTCACGTTTATATCGGCGGACCTCGATGTATGTGTAATGGGTGCATCTCATTTCAGCTTTCACACATGAATTCAGACCTCCGCAGAAATTGGATTAAATGCACAATTTCACCAGATGGACCAGAGCTGCTTACAAAGTGCCAGTCACCTTTTCAGCTGATGTCTCATCTTTGTTGCGAACAGTGGGACATGTAGACAAACAGACCATCACTGCCAAGGGCAAAGACACAAAGTTTCCTGGAAAGGGCTCTTGATATGCAGGTGCATCTGTCCAGGTTGTTGTGGGTACTGGAATACTTTAAATAAGCACAGATTCATATCTAATTCTGGTCATGTACTATATCCCAGCTAACAGGAAACGTTCTCAGAACTGTAGCTAATATTGTGGCAAAATGATGAAAAAACATTCTTCCGATAACGTTAAAAGAAAGTTATCTGGTCTTCAGTAATGTTCTCAAAACGTTAGCGCAAAACATCTATACATAATTCATGGAACTTTTCAAATTTTTAAATGTTACTTGTTTCGGAATGTTCAGAGAACATTCAAAAGTAACATTCCAGTAATGTTTGAAGAATGATAAAATGGAATGTTCCATAAAACAAAAACTGGACATTTTGAATGTTCAGAGAACATTCAGAAATAATGTAAAACTTAATGAGAACGTTAGCAAAACATTCTTAGAACATATTTTTGTTAGCTGGGAGGAAAATAAATTCTCAGGTGAGATTTCTTCAATCCTTAATTGTTTCTCCTTGACAGCAATTAAATCCATCAGCAACTGAATTCATTGATGAATGAATTTGGCTTCAGGGATGGAGGACCATACCATGAGATGGCCAGTGTTTGTAACCCATCCTGTTTTAACCGCCCACTCTAAGCGGGACTCGAACCCTTGTCCGACCGCATGGGAGTTGGGCGCAGTGTTGCCAATTGATTTCAGCTGAAAGTAGCTAAAACTGGTTGCTAAATGTTGCTCGATGACGTCATCCACTCCACTGATCTATATTAATATAAAAATAGAACAGTGGGCAAATCACAGAATCTAGATAAGGTTTTTCCAAGAAGTTGTTAGATTTGTCGCTAGGCTTTTGAAAAAAGTCTCATTCAAAAGCCTCCGTTACATTCAACAGCATATAAATCTCCACAATCTCGCTTTTAAAGGTGTAACATCAATTCAGAAAATGATGACAGCAGTGCAATTGAGCCGAATCGTTCACCACTTTTGCAGGTTGTGTTCAGGAGATTAATTCGTACCTAGAAATGTTTCAAATTGTTTAGTTTTTTTCTTCCCAGGCAATAGAGAGAAACGCATGTTCTTTGCTGGCAGGACGGAGAAATGAACAGGATCCCAGGGAGCACATGGAGATTGGGTTCCAGATCTGCAGTAGTCAGCTGGTACTGTTGAGCTGTCATTCTGAAGATGGGGCACACAAACACAGTCAGGTACAGAGTGATGAATTTCAACATCAAAACGGACACAAAAACACGTGTGCACAAACACGTACATGTGCAATTATACCTAAAGCTGCTCTAAGCGATTTCTGTGCCTCTGGCAGCACCAAACAACTGCAAAAATCACTTTTTCTGAAGCAAATTGCTTACAGGCTCCAGTGAAAAGGGTTCGTACATGTCTCTGTAGAAATGGCTCGGGTCCCTCCTCAATGTAAGATTTTTTCACCTACATTTATCTGATAAGTGAAAATCATTTGACTCATCTCTTAGAAAAGTAATAACATGCCTCTCTTTAACAAGCCACATGATCATTAATAGTGCAGAGGAATACATGGCATTTTAATATACACTACCGTTCAAAAGTTTGGGGTCAGAAATTAATTTTAAATCTAGAAGAAATTAATACTTTAATTTAGCAAGGACGCATTAAAATTGATCAAAAGTGACAGTAAATGCTGTTCTTTTGAACTGTTCATTAAAAAATACAGAAGAAAAGTGTCACAAAAATATGAAGCAGCACAACTGTTTTCAACATTGATAATAATCAGAAATGTTTTTTGAGCAGAATGATTTCTGAAGGATCATGTGACACTGAAGACTGGAGTAATTATGCTGAAAATTCAGCTTTTTTTTACACTTTACTATATATTCACATAAAAAACAGCTGTTTTACATTGTAAAAATATTTCACTATTTTTACTGCATTTTTGATCAAATAAATGCAGCCTTGGTGAGCAGAAAAGACTTTCAAAATCATTCAAAAATTGAATTATTCTGAACTTTTGGCAAATTGTGTATGATAAAACTTTCTTTTAATTTTTAATTGTAACTTTTTTTGAGTTACACTACACTAAATCTGCTTGCTTGAGTCAAGGTAAGCACCCAGAATGCATTTTGAGGGGCACGTTAATCTTTTCTGTTCAACCAGTGGCAATCTGCACACGAGAACAGAGAGTTCCAGAATGTGTCTTTGTGTGGCGTGAAGATCGCTGGGTAAACGGTGTGTGTTTGAGGATCACACTGCAGTGTATGGTGATGAATGGAAGGACGGTGGAAATTCGTTGCTCAGGTAACCAGACGGCCGCCGTTTCTCCGTGCGTGGGTTGATATAGACACGATCCGCTGGGATGCAAAGCAGGAATGCCTCATCTAGCAATTACAGCGTGCAGCATAGAGCAGCGGGCCATAGGAACTTTATTAAAGTTACACAAATGTCTCATATTTCTCTCCGTAGACCAAACTCATTCTCTCTGAAGATCAAATTCATCTCTCATCTTAAACCGAGTGATTTAAAAACTCCCCAAACCTATTTACTCCTCTCGGCAAGTCATTTAAGATATTGGCTGAATCTCTTTAAGAAATGCTGGGTCATGTTTCACCTCTAAAAAAAAGAAAAGAAAGAGAAAAATACATACAGAAAATGTAGTCTATTATTTCATATTATAAATTAAGCACCCCCCAAACACACACACATTCTCATTATTATTAAAGACACAAAAGTAGAAAAAAAATATTTTTAATTAAATGCATTACATTCACAAAAATTTACCATTTAAAAATACCATATATATATATTTATATGATTTATAATAATAATATAATTATACAGAATATATAAAAATTATATATTTAATATTTATATCATTTAAAATAATAATATATATTATAAATTATTATAAATGTTAATTATAAATATTAAATATACCATTTAAATATATTCACTGTGTGTGTGTGTGTGTGTGTGTATATATATATATATATATTACAGTGGGTACGGAAAGTATTCAGACCCCCTTAAATTTTTCACTCTTTGTAATATTGCAGCCATTTGCTAAAATCATTTAAGTTCATTTTTCCCCCTCATTAATGTACACACAGCACCCAATATTGACAGAAAAACACAGAATTGTTGACATTTTTGCAGATTTATTAAAAAAGAAAAACTGAAATATCACATGGTCCTAAGTATTCAGACCCTTTGCTGTGACACTCATATATTTAACTCAGGTGCTGTCCATTTCTTCTGATCATCCTTGAGATGG